>BDJD01004450.1:67225-85468 GCA_002564525.1 Rosa multiflora
CTTGTGAAGAACTATAACGCTAGACCCGTGGGAACTAAGTCTATTCCGGAGTCTAACTATAGTCGCGGCCCCAAGGGAGGACGCAAGGAGTGAAACCCTAAGATTAGGGACAATTCTAGACGTTCTGGTCCATATTCTCGCCCTAAAGAGGAAGGAAATTTCCAAGAGAGGCGTGCACGGAACCGTGGAGGTCAACGTGTGAAGAGAA
This sequence comes from Rosa multiflora, assembly GCA_002564525.1. Lineage (NCBI taxonomy): Eukaryota > Viridiplantae > Streptophyta > Magnoliopsida > Rosales > Rosaceae > Rosa > Rosa multiflora. The sequence continues at coordinate 67,434 of BDJD01004450.1, forward strand.
AGAGAGGCGGAGCCTCCGGCTATGGTGGTGACGCCACCAAGAGTAATAGTCGTCCAAATCATGCACCAAAAACATCTCGATCAAGGGAGCCTGACCATAAAGATGTTTGTCTTCGATGTGGATCAAGTAGACATTAGGAAAAGAAGTATACTACATCCCAAAATGTTGCAAACGTATACAAGATGTATCGTGAAGCAAGGGAGGCAAATTATATGGAACAAGAAGATCAAGATGGCAATCTCGATCTAAGGGTGGAAGACTACAAGGATCAAGACCCAGAAACTGGCGATTTTGATTAAGTCTTTTTATTTTCCAAGAGATATAGGCAATTGCCATATTACTTTTGTAGTAGATGCCAATGATATTAGTCTTTCTTCAAAGTAGGCGTACTCAATGTAAGTGTGATGTTTAGAAAAGTTTTGAGATAAGTGGTACTTAAGCGAGCTTTGCTCCACCGACATCTCTCTACTTTCCTGGTCACATTTACATTGGAATTACCGAAAAAAGTGAGACGACTACCATTGTTTTGCTTCAACTAGTTTATTGGATTAGATTTTCTTTGGTTAAAAAAACGATGATGTAATTCTGTTTGGCTTATTAATAAAAGTTGAGCTCTTTTCTTTATGACTCCTTTTTTAATTATGAGCTTTTCTTTTAGGAATGGATGAACTTCAATGTCTTGCAGATAGTGCTACTACGCACACCATTCTACGACATACGCAATTATTCTTGGAGATGTTGCCTACATATTCATCTGTGACTACGATGGCTGGTCCATCAAGTTTAGTTCAAGGACATGGAATGACCCAATTCCTATTGTCAAATGGCACCTTGATTAAAGTCACTGAAGCTCTCTACGCTCCTAAGGCAAATCGAACCTTATTGAGCTTCAAAGATATAAGGCCTCGTTTGGTTCGCGGAAAGTAAGCATCAGGAAAGGAAAGTTGTTCCTTTCCTGTGTTTGGGATGCAAAAGGAAAGGAAATACTTTCCTGAAGCAAGGGAAAATAGGGGGGAAAATGGTTCCTTCCATACTCCAAAGGAATCACTTTCCCCTCTTCTTTCCTTGCATTTATTACTCACAACATATTATTTTATTCAATTAATTACATACTTTTTAACAACTTTCCGGATAACTTTCCTTACATTACCAAACATCGGAATGGAAAGTTCTTCGGAAAGTTCATTTCCCTTCCCATGGGAAAGACAAAGGAACTACTTTCCTTTCCGCGAACCAAACGAGGCCTAAGAGCCAACAGATTCCATGCGGAAACGCATAGTGAGAACGAAATATAATTCCTTTGCATTACCTCTAATGATTGCGGAAGAAAGCGCATCTTAGAGAAGCTTATGTGTCAATCTAGTGGACTTTATGTCACTACACACGGGCATCCTTTCTTCAGGGTGAGAAGAAGCAAGAATCAAAAATTGATTCCAGGACTTAGCAAGAAGGCAAAAATCCAGCTTCTGGAGCTGCTGCTGTCTTGGGCCCAGAAAGGCTGCCCCTGTCCCTAGTGATGACTCCAGAAATGGCGCCAACCATGAGCATGACGCCATGGTTGCTCCTCCTAGTGGCCATGACGCCACACAATCCAATTTCCATGGCTCTAACGCCATAATGGGAGATGTAGTCACACACTTTGCTTCTAATAGCACTACAGACGCTCAGGCCCAACCAAAATCCTCAACGGTTGCTTCTAAGGCCCCTTGCTCATTTTACAAAGCCTGTTCCTTCGGGAAATTAGGACCGAGACCGTCCTATGCAAAGGATCCTAAAATACTCATTCCATTCTTACAGAGAATCCAAGGGGATATCTGTGGACCAATTCAACCATCATGCGGACCTTTTAAATACTTTATGGTATTGGTTGATGCGTCGACACGCTGGTCACATGTCCACTCGAAATGCTGCTTATGCTAAACTCTTCGCCCATATTATCCGTCTACGGGCTCACTACCCTGACCATCCTATTAAGTCGATTCGACTTGATAATGCTGAGGAGTTTACATCGAAAACGTTCAATGACTATTGCATGTCACTGGGGATTGATGTAGAGCATCCAGTTCCCCATGTTCATACCCAAAATGGTCTCGCAGAAGCCGCTATCAAACGACTACAGATGATAGCACGGACATTTGTTATGCGCACCAATCTCCCTGTTTCTTCTTGGGGATATGCAATATTGCATGCAGCGGCGCTAATTCGTCTACGACCCACTGCAACCCAATCTTATTATGCGTTACAGCTAGTGACTGGGTACGAGCCTAATATTTCACACTTACGCATTTTTGGGTGTGCCATTTATGTGCCTATTACTACGCCACAGTGTACTAAGATGGGTCCACAACGACGAATGGGCATTTATGTTGGATATGAATCTCCAACCATCGTCCGCTATCTTGAACCCTTGACAGACGATCTCTTTGCCGCTAGATTTGCGGATTGTCACTTTGATGAGACAGTCTTCCCATCGTTAGGGGGAGATAAAAACACATATATTCAACAGGAACGACAGGAATTGTCATGGTCTGTCCCCACAATGTCGCATCTTGATCCCTGTACCGCACAGTCTGAACTTGAAGTGCGAAGAATAATCGAGCTCCAGAACATAGCAGACACTCTGCCTGATGCGTTTTTTGATGTTGCCAAAGTGACGAGATCACACATACCTGCTGCAAACGTGCCTGCAAGGATCGATGTCCCAAATACTGGACATCACGCCACTCCTGTGACATCAAGAGATGGCGTCATTGCCCAGCATGGCAATGATGTGGCATCTATGGCCGCAGGTCCCTCAAGGAAGTGCGGTAGACCAATTGGTTCGAAGGATACTCGCCCTAGAAAGAAAGCGAATAAGGCACAAACAAATCCTTTGATCATCGATACTCAAAATCCGTCCCATGAGAATGTTCCGGATTACGGTTATGTCTAAGAGACATCATTGGGGAACGCCTCAATGTCAAAACCTATCTATGAGAACGTAGAGATCTCTGTAAATTATACTAGCGTACATGAGACGTGGGAAAGAAACTCCATCATCATTGATGATGTATTCGTTTATTCAGTGGCGCCTGAGATTATTGAGACCGATGACATCGAACCACGCTCCGTTAATGAATGCTAACGTAGAGCTGATTGGCCAAAATGGAAAGATGCGATCCAGGCAGAACTTGATTCTCTAACGAAAAGAAAGGTATTCGGACCAGTTGTGCCAATACCTCCCAGCACCAAACCAGTTGGTCACAAACCAGATGGAATTCAGTTACCCAAGTCAAGTGGCTCTAAACCACGGAGTGCGTTTGCTATAAGGTTGAAACGCCCACTATATGGATTGAAACAATCCGGACGGATGTGGTAAACCGTCTAAGTGACTACTTGATTGGAAAGGGATATGTCAACGATGAACTATGTGTGTTCATAAAGAGGACAAGTTCCGGATTTGCAATAGTAGCGGTTTATGTCGATGACATGAACATAATAGGCACCCTTAAAGAGTTAAGGGAAACCGCTGAACACTTGAAATCCGAGTTTGAGATGAAAGATCTTGGGAAAACACAGTTTTATCTCTGTTTAGAACTTGAGCACCGTAGAAATAGTATCCTGATTCATCAATCAGCTTATACCCAAAAGATGCTTAGGCGCTTCAACACTGACAAGATTAAGCCTTCAAGCATCCCAATGATCGTCCGTAGTCTTGATCCAAAGAAGGATCCATTTCGTCCAAAAGATGACGATGAAGAAGTGCTAGAGACAGAAGTGCCCTACCTTAGTGCAATAGGCGCATTATTGTGCTTAGCACAATGCACAAGACTAGATATCTCATTCGCTGTGAACTTGCTAGCTAGATATAGCTCTGCGCCAACACGACGCCATTGGACTGGTGTTAAAGATATCTTCAAATCATGCAGAGATTATTGCTCTTCACGAAGCAGTTCGTGAATGTATATGACTTCGATCCATAGTTATGCATGTTCAAAGCAATTGTGGTTTGAGGTCTACCGCAGATGAGCCAACGAGCATTTATGAGGATAATGTTGCTTGCATTGAACAAATGAAGCAAGGCTACATCAAAGGCGACAACACCAAGCACATATCGCCTAAATTCTTCTACAATCAACAACAACAGAAGCTCCTCAAGATCAAAGTAAACCAGGTTCGATCTGAGGACAATGCGGCAGACTTGTTTACTAAGTCATTGCCCAAATCCACGTTCGAGAAACATGTGGCAAGAATTGGCTTGCGGAAATTATCTGAACTCCCATGATCGTAGTCATCAGGGGGAGGCACAGACATCAGGGGGAGATGTCTAAATGTTCGTCTCGAATCGTGAAGGGTGTGTTGTGCTCTTTTTCCCTTTCGACCGAGGTTATTTTTGTCACACTGGGTTTTTGTTACTGGGCAAGGTTTTTAATGAGGCAACGAGAGAAGCACCGCGTTTGGACAACACAAGGGGGAGTGTTTAAGGATATCTCTATTTGTGTTTGATCCAAACTCTAGGTTACTTGACCTAGTGGTAATAGAGATCAATTAGAAGAATCTAGAGATTATCTTTCCTTATATGATTCAGACTCTATGCATTGTAATCCTCTATATAAAGAGGCCCCTATTATCAATGAGAATACACAGCAAATTTCTCTCAATTTCTGATTCCCTAAAACAATATATATATTTTTTTATAAACGTCATTATATATTTTAGTAGGGAGAGTTTCTAATGAAGATCATTAAAATCAGGAGTAGTTGAAGATTTTTTTTTTGTGAGACTCACTTTTTTATCACAATTCCGCAAAGCAAATGTTTAGATATTCATGTGTAGATCATTTATGGGCAATCTCTCCCAAGAATCAAGGAATATCTACACCTTCCAAGTTAAACGTTCATGACTCCACGCTCCATCGCACAAAAAAAAAAAAAAATCCTCTGTTCATGAGACTATAAGACAGAAGTAAAAGGCCCGCGGTCGTGGAGTTACGACGTCGCTACATTCTCCGCTTCATAGAGAAGGAGAAGTTTCATTTTGTACATGGTATGGATAGTCTCATAATAAACAGCATACTGGAGGGAGGAGTTTGATGATGGCTTCAACTTGCCACATGAGCCATTAAGTTCAAATTTGAGTATCTTAGTTATTTCTTATTTGGCATCTCCACTGATATGTTCTTACTTAGCCAGCATGATACATTTTCTTTTTCGATCTGTTCAACTGGTGACGTCGTTACATTCTCCGCTTCATAGAGAAGGAGAAGTTTCATTTTGTACATGGTATGGATAGTCTCATAATAAACAGCATACTGGAGGGAGGAGTTTGATGATGGCTTCAACTTGCCACATGAGCCATTAAGTTCAAATTTGAGTATCTTAGTTATTTCTTATTTGGCATCTCCACTGATATGTTCTTACTTAGCCAGCATGATACATTTTCTTTTTCGATCTGTTCAACTGGTGTGCAAGTGCAACTGTTGATGTTTTGTTTGTAATGGTATAGTTGCTTAATTATGCCGAAGGAGCCACTGTCCATCCCTTTCCGGTTTGATTTCAGAGGCTAGATATCTCGTAGTATTGCTGTCACATCATAAGAACCAACCAAACCTTCTCTCAAGACGCGCATTGCAGCTCCAAGAGTGAACTTTCGTGCAAACAAGAAACAAGGAGTGACTTTGGAATTGGTACGGCAGAACTCATTGTGTTGTTCATACTCATTGTAGACGTGGTTGATTTCCTGAGAGATTAAAGAGCAAGGTAATTGCAGCAAATTAAGAACATGCAAGGTTATTATTATTATTATTATTATTTTGATGCATTGTTGCTTGTGTTCATTGTTGTATTAACTACTAATTGTAGTGATATGAGACTACTAACCTTCATTTGTCTTAGTTTTTGAGGAGCTGCATCTGCATAATCAAATGTTAAGGGGTGCCAAGATTTTATTTTCCCTTGTAGGGTTGACTGATTCCATAATGTATAGGTCACTGCTCGTCGTTCAAGTTCGTTGTCAAGTCCACTTATCTTGTCACAAGACACAGACGAAGAAGTTGAATGAAATTCCGAAAAATAAAAATTATGAACAAGTATTTGCAAATGATAAACAGAAATGTGATCCCAACATCCAGGGCAATCAAATTTTATAAAATTTTCAAAAGAAGCACAATGTCAATGATTATAGAAAACAATTTCTTATGGCTATGTTGATCATGATATACTATGACTATCAAGACTGAAAAGCATAGGAAGCATTCTGCTTACTGCAAGTAGTGTCTGCACATAATGTTCATCGGGGATACAATTGCGATGCCTCTGAAATGTAAACAATGGAAGCTGGAAAGTCCAATTGATTGCCTGTTGATATAAAGATCACATGTATGTTAATGCAGTCTTAGATGGCCAGAGATGCACCATTTTTTTCATGTAAAATGTGAAAGACTGTATTCACTTACAAGTAGTCGCCTTCTAAAACTCAGGGGTGTAGGCGGCCATCGCTGGAAATTAAGCAACAGTGCACTATATTATAATTAAGTCATGACAATTTCTAACTTCACTAAATGAAACTTCATCAAATAACAATTTCTTGAACTTCATCAGATAACAATTTCTTGCTTTATTGGAAATTATACACTCTTCAAAACTTCCAGGGAAACAATCTGACAAATAATGGAGTACTTGTATACCTTGCAGAATTCCCTGAAGACGGGGAAAACAGTGTCGTCATCCACAACAATTTCAGCATGTCTTCGAGCCAATGTTATCCACTGTGATCAACATAAAATTACCAGTTACTAACATTGAAAGAATTTGAATCTTGAACTATTTGGTTGTATATATCCCTATTCAACAAATAGTAAGTAGGAAGAGATTAAACCTGGGATCCTTTTCGCCATCTCTCCTTAGGTATAGTAGGTGACATCTTTGGATCATAACGATGTCCTTTAACATCAATAAAGCTATAACACAAGACTACAAAACACTCAGCATCACTGTTTCTTTCATATGTGCAGCAAACACAAAGCTCAACTAAAGATGTTTCTCAAAAAATTCATTCTGGTTATGCATATATCCCACTACCTGTCAACGAAGCTTTTTGGAGAAGACATTACATAGTTGTAAATGTAACTAAAGTTGTAGAGAGGTACACAGCTGCACAATAAGCGGCCAGAAGATTTAGCTAGATTCAGACTAAACACTGAATGAACATAAATGTTAATGCTAAGTAAGGACTCAGGAGCTAGTTTAAGAAATTGATTAAGGAATAAAACCACTTACTATTTTGACACAAAACCGAGCATATACAGTTGAAAGAGGATAATTCGGAGGGGAAGATCTACCTATCTGAGAGAAGGACAAATCTTTGATTGGCTGGATCATAAAGAGCTTCTTCAAATAGTAACCGCTCTGCTTCGATCATACTTGATTCTCCCCATACTACCTGCAACATAAAGAAACAATCAATCTTCGACTAACAAATTTATCTTGCAACCAAGTAATGTATGGGAAAATTGAAGCTGTTGAAGTGGGCAAAGAAGCTAGAAGACTACCCGAATGCTGTTGTTTAACTGTCGACCAAAGAAGAATGCAGACCTTGTGGTTGATCCATCAAACACAAAACCAGGCTCTGAATGAACGTAAATGGAGAATTTTGCTCCATCACCATTCTGCAAAGCTCACAATTAATTAACATGTAAGAACCTTTCTTATTCAGTTTTGAACAAGCGGCAATACTAGGAAACAAACCTTGAAGAAGGTACCCCAGAGAAAATCAAGAGGGAGATCCCGCCGAACCAGGAAGAGAAAAGCAACCTTTGGAGGGCCAACAAACTGAATATCAATAAAAGCACGAGACCTTCTTCTAGAGGTGGGGAATGAGGACTGGAGGTTGGACTCATAATGAAATACTACTCTAAGTAGAGCCAGTACACATAGCGAGACACAGAGGATGATGATGAGTCTTGACCTCAACCTCGAAAGTTGGCGCATCGGTGATGAAGCCCTTCTCTTTGTCATGGCTGTTTTCGTTCTGTTTCCTCATGCAATCTTTATGAAAGTGTCTGTTTGTTGTGTATCATGAAAGTGTGAGAGGGAGAGAGAACTGAAGGAAACGTTTATAAGCTTTCAGGGTGGTTATGAACTCATTAAGAGTGCAGAGTTAATTAGAACAGCAGAAACTGCATTTCGCTTTTCTGTTTCGCTAATTCTGTTACATGTTGAGAACCCGGTGACAATAAAACACCCTCCTCATTTAAGAACCAGTCATGCCCGAGCTCATTTTTTCTTTCCCACTTCTGCCTCAATCTATTTTATCATTAATTAGTGAATTATGCAAGAAGAGCATAAACATCTGGAATATCATAAACAATGAAAATGTCAAGTAATATCGGATTCCTTTGTACTTCCTCTATCAAGGGACTCACAACTATGTCTTTTATTTGGTAAAGGAATTTTCTGTATACACAACACTGTTCAAATTTCAAATCCATCCTCACAAAAGAAAAATTCAATTCTTGGGAAAAAAATAAAATGTTTCCGGTATCTGGGTGAAGGCCCCTAAACAAATATACAGGCTTTTGATAAATGAGGAATACATCTTACATTAGCTCTTTCTTTGCCCATTTAAAACTACAACAAGTTAACAGCCCATAAGACTAGAGCTCAAAGAATAAGTATCAGTCCAAATATCTTTTAAAGATCCCCTAAGCAGCCCTCATTAGATATGCTACTATGCATCCCAAAATAGCACCAGCAACAACCTGAGACCAAATCAAATACAGAAATCATTACTGAAACTTGAAGATTAAGATTAGGAATATCTTACTGAAATGTCCCTGACAAAGCTATAGTAACAGATATCATCCGGAAATCATTTAACTACATTTCCTGTCTGTTTGACCCTTTCATGTCTTTGAAGTTAGACCTTATAATTACTTCACATGGATAACAATATTACTTCAAGCCAGATTTAGGTCAAGTAAGATACCAGCCATGTTCTCTAGGAACCAACATGTTCTAGTAATATAGTTTTCTGATACAGTAAAGTAAGCATGCACTGCCTATGCTGGTAAAATGAAAGTTTCACTGGCCACAATGACCAAAAAGTTCTAATATTACTATCAAGGGGAGGTTGTCATTTCCACTATGTATCGGCTATAGTAATTCACTCAACTCCAAAGTAAGCATGCACTACCTATGCTGGTAAAATGAAAGTTTCATTGACCATGGCCAGCTACTTGGCAACAAAATGTAGTTGCTTGATGAACATGTTAAATGAGATTACTATTTGTTCTGCTTCAGGCAAAACCAGAATGACCAAAAAGTTCTAATATTACTATCAAGGGGAGGTTGTCATTTCCACTATGTATCGGCTATAGTAATTCACTCAACTCAAGTGATGTGCAGCAAGACTAGAGTAAGTAACCTGTACTGGAGTATGTCCAAGCGAATCACGCAAGGGTCTAACAGCGGACAAAGGATGCTCCGGAGGAAGCTCACACACAATTTGGTTCAGCAACTGCAACAATCACCAACACAATTAACCATCTAAAATACACACAATCATATACAAGGAAAGATTCTCTTATCAAACACGTCGATATGCTATGTGTTAGAACTATACTCCCGACTACATATCAAAACAACACCACAATTCAACCACACAAAATGTCAAGCACAAAACAAGTTCCAAATTTCAAGCATAAACCATGTAAAAGAAGAAAGAAATTACTTCGGCTTGGCGACCAGCATGAAGTCTCACTCCTGTGGCATCATACATTACCGGAAAGATTCTATTATCAAACACGTCGATATGCTATGTGTTAGAACTATACTCCCGACTACATATCAAAACAACACCACAATTTCAACCACACAAAATGTCAAGCACAAAACAAGTTCCAAATTTCAAGCATAAACCATGTAAAAGAAGAAAGAAATTACTTCGAGGAAAGATTCTCTTATCAAACACGTCGATATGCTATGTGTTAGAACTATACTCCCGACTACATATCAAAACAACACCACAATTCAACCACACAAAATGTCAAGCACAAAACAAGTTCCAAATTTCAAGCATAAACCATGTAAAAGAAGAAAGAAATTACTTCGGCTTGGCGACCAGCATGAAGTCTCACTCCTGTGGCATCATACATTACCTGCAAAATGCTCAAATACATAAATACATAGCAAATTTTCTCACGTACCAAAAAAAAAAAAAAAAAAAAAAAAAAAAAAAAGAAGACAGAGAGAGAATTATGAACGTACAATTAACGCTAAGACCAGGGCAAGAGCAAAAGCCGCTCCTCCGGTGCCCTGGTCTAGCCCAACGGCCACCGTCAGCGCCGTCACCGTCGCCGAATGCGACGACGGCATTCCTCCGGAATCCAGCATTCGTTTCGAATCCCATCTCCTATCTTTATACCTGAAGCATTGATTCAGCAACCACCACACACTCAAATTCACACCAAAGTCTCCTAATTCAACCAATTTCACACCAATTTGAAACTAAATTTTTGCTAGTTTAAACCAATTGCTGTACAGAAATTTGAAACAGATGAAATGAAGTAGTATGCGGACCAGGACGTGAAGAGCTTGAGGAACTGGGCGACGGCGCAGGCGAGGAAGGCGGAGATGAGAGCCAGGTTGGCAGGGATCCATGCCGGTGGCGACGTCGCGGCGCCGCCGGAAGTCGCATCGGCAGCCGTCATCACCTCGTCCATAGAACTCCACTAAGGAAATTAATAAAAGTAAAACAGTAAAAAGGGGACTTCTTCAGTCTAAAAGGGCGGGTTGGGACGTGGGGCCACACAGTTCATTCCAGCCCACCAATCATGATTGGCCTTTTCGTCTTGATTCTTGAACACCAATCAGAGAAGAGATATCATTTTGGTCGAATCAGAGCTGAGGTGGAACGGAATGGATTTTGTTGTTTAATTTTATTTATTAGAAAATGCACCGTCCAAATATTTGATTAAAAAAAAAAATTTAAATAAATAAAAAACACCTTCACGAACAAAAACTAAAAGGAAGTGTCATCCTTGGCAATTTTAAATGGTGCAGCTTGTTTGTGTTCAATCTGGAAATGGCGCAACAAATGTGTATGCTTAAGTATGAAGCAAAGTTATTTGCAAAATTGTAGAAACCAAAAAATTCTACTCACTAATGCAAGAAACTAATGATCCATTTCGATGTTGATGGAGATAGACAACTAAATATCGCAACATCAAACATTAAGTGGATACCTCATCCAAGTTGGACCAACAATGTTTCATCTCTCTACCAAAGAACATCAAACATTAAGCGTACGTGCTCTCCCGTACGTACTACCGTATATGCTCAAATTGATTGAGCAGCTCAATCAATCTTCTTCTTTCATCAACTTCATAACTGTATAATTGAATCCTTTTGGTTTCTCTATCTTCACCTCCTGGTATTAAAGTTGATAACAGTTAATAAGCATTTTGCAATGCAATTTTGCAATCAGGCAATTACATTTTCAAGATAAGCCTTTGATAGAACTGACATATATAGTTAAAGTCTGTTAAACCATTGGAAGGCTACGTCTAGGGGCTGTGTAATCATTTCCATAACTTTTCAAATCAATTTTCTCTACCTTTTTATATCTAAAAGATGCTTGTTTTGGTTAGGCTAAACAAGCTACAGAAGGAGTATCTGACTCGAGGGTTCCAGTGCAGTTGGTGTGGTGGTGGAGAAGTTTATATACCCAGCCAAGCTCTTAGGTTTGAGAGCTGCTGGCTCCAGATTTTCTGCCCAGCCCTGGCTTGAAGATGCAGCTAGCTCATTAATGTATGGGCGTATGGCTTATACGAGGGGATAATTAATCAGTGCAAACAGATTTGAAAAGACTAGCATTTTATACTACATTTAGAGCTTCGATTGGAAGCTCAATCTCCGGCAAGATGAAAAATGCCCTCTTGTCTTTTGCAATCTGAGATCACCTAATACATCTTAAGTCACTTGCACTGCCGGTCACAGAACAATTTTCATCTAAAAAATGTGATCCCTAGATTCCCTACAAAAATGTGATCATTTTTATGCATTATCGGTGCATAAAAGGGATCACATTTTTTTGCGCTTTACACTTAAAAAAAAAATCACAAAAATTGGATATCATTTAACCATTTGATTTTTCCGAGTTGTTGATGTAGTTGCTGGTGGTTTTCTTTGGTTGCCCTTAATGATTTGCAAGCTATTTGATAATGGCTAGACAAGCATTACCAAGATAAACACAATGATTGCAGCAAAGATCTATAAATTGCAGTTGCTACAAAATCTTCTAAAAAGTCTACCCCTTGGACGTTGATATCGAATCCAAAAACCAAAAGCCCTACATTTTCCTTGTTTGTGTTGCTGTAGTCCTAACGCCCTGTATCTACACTTCTGAACTGTCTTGAGCCCCAAATGTACAGACAACAAAGAATTAAACGCACTCTAAGGCTGGATCATGAGAACATCTTCAGCTTGGGACGATAATATTGAACCACTATATTTGCTGGGCACGGGTGTGTTCCTTCGAGACTGGCGTTTCGTTGGGACAACGACAGGCTCCTGCTCCAATTCTTCGGAAGCTCCATCACTGTCGCTATCATCTGCAACCTTGAAAACTGGGTGAATGTATGCACTTTGAAGGAAGCCTTTTAAGTTCAGATTAGGCTCTCTCGCACGTTCTAATGTATCTTTCCTCATTGCTTCCTGAAATTCACCATACAAAAAGATTTAAAGAACAATGCTAAGTGTTCATGCACATGTTTAAGCATCAGAAGTAAAGGCTTTGACTCATTTTATTCAATTGAGTCAATCTATAAAGAACAATGTGTAGCAATAGTCAAACCTGTAATGGATTCTTTTTGAAAGCAGGTTCATAACGGCCTTTGCAAAATAGATGGAACCATATGGTTAACACCGGGAGTGTGATGAGCAATGGAGTTGACTGAGCAGCTTCCTTTGTACTTATTAATCCCATCAGTAGTAGTTGCGACACAACCAGTGCTGTTATGATTCGCCCATGGACATCTGGCCAGAATGCTGCAGCACTCTCATACTCTTGATTGTAGACATTTATAATCTAGAATAATACAAAAATACTCTGTCAAGTGATTGCACATCATTTAACCAATAAAAACAAAAAACCCATCTCTAGGAATTATAAAATTTACCTGATGACGATAAACAACATATGCCAGGCCAAAGAATACTATTATGAAAGGAAGTAGGATTGGGGACACCACAGCATAAACAAGGCCAAGTAGGAAATAGAGTTGTATCTGTGGTTCACCAGTGTTGAACCCAAGGGTTCCTGGATCCATGGCCTCTTCCCTATCCTTTTCAGTCTTCACCAAGAAGGTGTTCTTTAAGTGGTACATGATCAATGGCTTCAACCTTAGAATCTCGCCAGCAACTCCAGCCCACCCATCAACCATAATATAAGTTATAAAGAAGGTCGCCTTCATTGGAATTGAAACACCAATTGTAATTGGGATACTGCACAAACGGCCAACTAATTTAATACTATGCACATAAGGTGTAGTGAGGCAATACTCAATCGAAAAATAAATGACTTTCAAAGTTAAGCTACTCAAGAAATGATTCATGGACCAATTGAATTGCAAGTAAAAAGTAAAGGGGGTAAATGTAAGGTCATACTCATTCGCAGATTGGTGGAGGAACTTATCCAATTGTTGAAACGCAGTTCCAGTGATTATGCTCCCGAGAAATACGTTAATAAATTGGAAAATGTAATATCTAGTAGCAGATCTCCTCTCTAAGGCTGATATACTAGTAAATCCTTCAAATTTGGACATTATCATCAATATAGAAGGAAGAAATATCAGAAAAAGCTTCAAAGCAATTCCAGGGAGGAAGCCTTGAATAAATGACTTTATGAATTTCCTGCATGAAAAATAGGATACTGTTAGTATAGTCAAAATATATGTCCAAGTGTACAGTAAAAAAGATATTACAAATGAAGGTGTTTATAAAGAAAATACTCACACTTCAACAATGGTCTTTAGGAAGGGGGCTGCTCTCTCAATACCCTCAATGTTTGCAAGGGACTGAACAAGTGCGATGGGTATCATGAAAAAGAAGGTGAGGAAGAAGAAAGCAACAAAAACTATAAGCCTCCTAATTGTCAATGAAACATATGGAATTGCCAGGTTATCCCAATAAACATCACGAGGTTCTGGAGCCCACTGAGTCAACCATATAGTTGGATTTCTGGTTTGTTGAGTTTGTGCGCAAACAGCAGCACCCCATCGAGTTTTGAAGGACACAAACGCTGATGGCATAATAGATTTAGGGTTATTTGTAATCTTGTCTCTCTCTGAGGATATCTGTCAATAGTACATGTGAAGAAGAAAATGTATAAGTAATCAAATGCTTTCAATGAATAATGACCTACAAAATTATTTGCCTTATTAACTGTTCTTTAGTATCAGATAGACGAAACACAGAGCAAGTGAGATGGAAATAATTGATGCTTACCTCTTTTGATAGCCTGTCAACCTCAGATGTATAATGATCAATTCCATCCACCCTCTTACCCAAAAGACCAAGAAATCCAGTCTGCTCACAAGACATTGTTAACATAAATGAGAAAAGAGAAGGAAACAAAAAGGAGAGAGGAGAAAAGAATCAGTGAATACCATGTCATCAAGAATATGATACCTTTGTTAATGGTCTTCTTGATGGATTTCTTGAAAATTTAAGTTGATAGTAGTCGAGCCAATTCTGAACTTTCTTCTTCTCATTGACTAATTTAGAAAGTTTATTTGCATTGTAAACAACCTGCATTCAAATACTTCAGTAAGAAATTAGGGGAAAACAGAACATAGAATAAGAACAGGTTGTTGAAATTATCCAATTTTAACAAATACACTCAGTTGTGCTCAGCAAAAGCTAAAGGATTAAACCTGATGAGTGAGATAATGATCTGGGTGGTTAACAAGAAAAAAATGTTCCACAAGCTGACTGACTGTTTCATCAGGATCTGGTGGCACATTTCTAACCAGTACCTATAGCAAATTCACAAATATTATTTCACAAGAGTTAGAATTCCAAAATATTGGTCTAAGACTCTAAATTAATGATTAATAAGTGAAAAAAAAGACGTGTGTCATAAAAGAAGGCTTATTAAATGAAATGTCACATTGGTTCTTGTTTGAGAAGCAGAAAACCATTCAATCAATAATTAAATGTTCGAATGAAGCAGAATAGTACATCGAACATTTTAACAACTTCTTACGGTCTTACCAAATCTCCTCATAAATTAATGTTCTTTACAACAGCACAAATAATTTAGTTCAAGTAGATTAACATGGACAGGTGGTGACTTTTTCCCCCTCTTCTAATAAATCTAACATGAAAGGAAGCCATTTTGGGTCAATAGATTTAACCCCTTGACCCCAGTCCATACATCTACATATGTAGTGTCTGACTACTGTGCATCAATGGCAACTTACTCATCACATCAGCTAAAACATAATGTGTCAAGTGAATCTTACTGTGAACTGATCAGGGCGCCGTTGTTCTGATGCAAGAAAGTGCAATCTCATTGTTGCAACGATCTCATACTCCCTATTCAAAACATAGCATGTCCAGAATGTAAAAGCATAGGCCATTACTAAATGAGTCCAAAATCTGCACCAAATGGTAAATAATCATCAGAAGGTGAACTCCTTAGACTAGTACCCCTAGACAATCAGATTCCAGTAATCAAATGACAGTGCATGTAAAACCGCACTGATTATCATTCTGATTTATTTGACAGAGATTGTTTCTATAACCCCTCCCAAATTCATAGTACAAAGAACGTACAATTGAATTTTAAAAAGTGGTGCATTCTTTGCATGTCATTGCATATTAGCTTGAAATGCAGATTAATGTCAGTTGAAAACAATGAAATGTTAAGAAAATTTATGGCTGACAAGTCTCCAAGGGTTAAAAGTTCTATAGAATCAGAAATTGTGTGTAAATTCATGCACATATAGCACCATGTACACTCGGAATAAACAGAAAAAACAAAATTACGATAAAAAAACAGATTAAATGGAGCTCAATATATAGTGTGTTGCATACCTATGAGATCCAAGAGGAACATTTGAAATAGAAAGCTCATCTAGGTTGCTGTAAACTAAATTTGACTTCTTTAGGGTGCTGTTAGTCCAATTGACAGGGACCATGACTGAAAACGCCAGAAATGCAATAGGAACAAAAATCTTTAGCCTGCATTTTAATGACCAGAAACCAAATCAGTCAGAGAAGAAAAACATATGAATCATATGGACAGAGAAAACAAACTGGCACTGCAAAAATGAATTCCATACAAGGATAAAAGTTGCTAGAGATGATTCGATTTGACAATGTACATGAAAGACACACATACCCTGTCAAGTAAATCCTCAGGTAAACTACAGAGTCCAACCCTGCATGTGCAACTAGCTCAGGTTCCGGCATTTGCAATGCGGCAGGCATCCAATTCAGAAACCTCACATATGACCTGTAGTCCAAATTCACAAATTTGGTTACAAGTGCCCCGCCCAACGGACTGGCCCTCAGTCCTTTGAGATACCATTTCGGAAAGTAGACCCTATCGTTCACAGGCTGAAGCCGGAGTATGGCAAACGCCACAAAGAAAGCAAATGCAGTCAGAATATTGATTGCTGCTGCAACTCCTATATCACCCAGTGTAGCCATAACTTGCTTCAAAGGAATGTATCTGAATTACAGCCTTCTGTAAAATTAAGGATCAAGAAAAAGTTTAAATCTTTTCGATGAACTAGTTAGATTCAACAACATAAGGCCCCATTGGTTTTCAATCTACCAAACACAGAATCGATTCAACTTCTCAAAATCCAAACACTTCACAGTTAAACAACATCAAATCAACTACAGAATTCAAGCCATGATCTTTTTCAGTGATTGCATCACACATTGGATCAATTTGCTTTACTTTTTAGCAACCAAAACAGCACAAAAGCAATCAAAGATTCAATCTTTTCTTACCAACTGAACTCACTCCTTCTTCACAACCCCCTTCAACAGCACCAAAACGGCGGCGTTTCTTCTCAGAATGCAAGAAAAGAAAAAGCTTGAACTGGAAGAAAAAAAGAAGAAGCAATGAACAACGAGAGAGACCGAGTTGGGGGATTCAAGAAAAGACAAAACCGGTGCTGTTGTTTTAGAAAGTGACCAAATTATACGTTTTTGCGAAAAGTCGTGATTGTGTCGCTGAGAAAGGGAACGAGGACGGTGGTGGTGGTGGTGGTTACTAGTTACTAAACAGTCCCGTCGGTTTTATTTTCCCACTTTATAAAGTTGAATACTTGAAATAGACATTAATTTCATGATTAATTAGCAACTTGAATGTGTTTAAAAAGAAACAAATTCATGGTACCTGGGACCAGCAAGTTTTGTTTGTCGGTATCCCAAAACGTTGATAGGTGTCTCTCACTGGTGAATCTAAAAGGCTGGCCCTCACTCCCTCTCACTCTAACGGCTACTTTTTTCTGTGGTTTTTTTTTTCTTCTGTGCATGAAGCTTTTTTTGACTGGTGGAGGTGATCTACTATTCTGGGTATGAATGCTCTGAATTTTTCTGAAGCAAAATTTAAGTGTTGGGTTTATTTGCTTTTGGCCTACTTTTTGCCGACTGTGGACTAAAAAAGAAAGGCGAAAATGGTGGGGAGGTGGTGGACTTTTAGGACTACCGAAATTCTATGTCTTGTTCTTTGCGTCCTTCTTCTTCTTTTTTCTTTAATTATTTTCCTAATTTTTAGTAGTATTTTAGGCCTGGAATAAGAATGATATCACTTTGGTCATCAAGGTGGAGACTGGTGGATCTGTGTTGATTATTTTATCATCATATACCAAATTAACTGTAATTGAATAGTCAAATTGATTATCTTGTCATTTCGTGTAGTTAAATACGGAATCGATCGATTTCATTCGTCATGCACAGTGACTTGACACTAACTTTATCTGGTGGAAAATCATAGTAATGCTCTCGTCCAACTGCTACGTTACAAGTTTGTATACC
>BDJD01004451.1:7679-25611 GCA_002564525.1 Rosa multiflora
CACTATTCCAGCTGGTAACCTAGTACTATTTAGAAGTAATTTCACTATAAGAATCAATAATTCCAACAATTTATAATTTCATACCTCCACAAGAATAAAATTTATGCTTAGTCACTTGAGATGACATTTGGGGAGGCATGAATCCTTACCTCATCAATTATTGGATTATAAACAACACCAACTGTGGGAATCTTTCCAATAGTAAGACCAATAGAGACACAGACAAAGGGGAACCTGCAACCAATAATAGGGGAGAATAAAAGCAATGAGAATCAATCTTCATAAGAGAGAAGAAACAATCATCTACAACAGAAAAAAGTGATATTTACCCATGGACAAAGTTAGTGGTGCCATCCAGGGGATCCACTATCCATGTTGGGTCATCAGTCAGCTCCGTTACACCACAAGCAGCAGTAGTTTCTTCCCCAATGAACTAACATTAACCCCAACTTAAAAAGTTCAGACAACAGAAAACATATAACACTCTTCCGACATACAATCATGCAACACTATTCTGAACACCAAACCAAAACTCTGTTGACGCATATAGTATAAAAGAGGGCATAGAGAGTTAATCACCTTATGTGTGGGATAAAGCTGCTTGAGATGATTAAATATGAGATCTTCAGCCGCCTTATCAGTTTCTGTGACCAAATCCACCTAGAATACACAATATCAAAACTTTACTTTGCCTATCTCAAACCACATTAACCAAGTTTCTTCCTCTAAATTTAACTCAACTTTCATCATCATTTCTATCATTTAAGAACACATCCTTCTAAGTTCAATGCAGCATTTCAGAATCCTCATTTGTATGTCCCCAAATAAGCAAAGTCTAAATCTTTCAGTTGGCAATTCACATTTAGAATCCAAATTGGCCCAACACCAGTTTGACTACACAATTGAAAGAAGAAGAAGAAGAAGAAAGAAATGAAAAGACCTGGCCTTTATGCTCCACATGTTTGATCTCGTAGAACCCTTTTCGAATTAGCTGCAATAAATCACATACAAACAGATACCAGACTTTGTTTCAATCACTGCTAACCAAGAACGAGAAAGAACAAAAATTTACTCAACAAAAAGAGAAAGAGTGAGACTTTGGGAGTGGAACTGACCTGTCCAGCTTTCTTGGCCGCGTCAACTGCAGACGCCAAGAACTGAGCAAGCGAATCTACAATCCATACAATTTGCAAATTAATCAAACAAAGAATCCCAGCGATTGAAGCACTATGACAACAAATACAGAAATGAAAAGAAGCGGAATGATGGGTCGTACCATTTTCAGCCATTGTTTTTTGTGAGATGAGAGAAACAGAGAGGGGAATGCGTGGTTTGAATACACCAGTATCGTGATCTTTCTGGTTATTCCGAAATTATTTCATGTAATTACTATTTAGACAAATGATTGAAATTTCGTCGAAGTTTCTGTAATATTGAAATATCACGATGAAATTCATATGTATGTGTCCTTTCTAGTGAGTCATCGAGTTTTTGACTAGTAAAACTGTGTGCTAATTTTTGCGAATGTTCCA
The DNA here is from genome assembly GCA_002564525.1 of Rosa multiflora. Classification (NCBI taxonomy): domain Eukaryota; kingdom Viridiplantae; phylum Streptophyta; class Magnoliopsida; order Rosales; family Rosaceae; genus Rosa; species Rosa multiflora. The sequence continues at coordinate 9,212 of BDJD01004451.1, forward strand.
CTTTGATCAGCGAGTACATAGTACAGAATAATTTCTCCCAAATAATGGTGATTTGATTCACTGGATGTGGAGACGGTCTCTAAAAGATCCACGGAATATGCCAATATGCTGAACCTTATTCGATACTGGCTGAACTGTGAAACTAGAATCGCATTCCCACTTTCCCACACCCTGTCTTGCAACTAGAAAATGAACAAGTAGCCTTCTATGTTCTCCTCGGCAGTAACCGACATCAAGTTTACCGAGATTACTCCAAGTTCTAAATCTCTAATCATACCAAGCAAATCCTCGACCCAAATGTGGCATGGTGGTTGCATCTTCGATTCAAATGTGGCATGGTGTTTTCACGCATGCGATTGTACAATATCATATAACAATGTGATGCTTGAATATCAAATAAATTACAATACGGCGTGGCTAAACATCAGCATCACCAGAGTACAGCATGAAAACATTTTCTCAATTTATTTATCTACCTTTTACAAAAGTGTGATTGAGATTAATAGAAACTACACAGGAAGGAACACAAGTGAGAATAGAAGATAAGGCTCCTTCCACTCTTGGTACCGTTGTCACGCCAAGAACTATGACAACTCTAAAATTCACATAGTACAAACTCCACATATTCCACATACAAATGAAGTTCATCCTTTCATGAGAGTTCTTTCGGTTCCAAGGCAGCAATCTCCCTTACTACTTGAGCTTTGTCTGCCTCAAATTGTTCATCCTCTGCAACAAACAATTCGCAAAATGTAAACATGGCGCTCACAACTAATGGTCACGAATTGCAAAGTGAAAGATGTTACCTACCTTTATCAATTTTAAAATCAGCAAACAGCCGTAGAAGCTTGCTTCTATTTGCAACAAGTATGCCCACGATGTCGGCAGGTTTATTTTGGTTGGCAGCAAATAGCTGTGAACAAGAAAAATTGTCAATACAATGAATCAAAGTGGAACCCTGAAAGTTAAAAATTCACAAAGGAGGATGGACTGAACCTTAAAAACATGAAATGCTTCGATTTGGATGCTCTTGCTTGACTCCTGCAAATAAAACCATAGAATTTATCGCAATTAGATTGAGCAATATATTCAGGAAATTAGATGGTTTGATAAGGATCAGTTTAGGAGAGTATATCATACTCTGAGAAGATTCATAAGGATCCTCAAATTGTCTCTTGAGCTCACATATCGAGTCATTACAGCTGAATTTGACCGATCCAGCAATATATCTCCTAACAGCTGAAATGAATATAGAAGCTTCTTAAGCAAATATCATTGTCATGCAAGTAATGAACAATTCACAAAAAAAAACCAACTAGACAGCCTATTTCAAGAAGATAATCAAAATTATTGAGAAAGAGTAATTATAACTAAAATTAAAAAACATAACAGAGTAAAAAGGGACCAAGGTCAGACATCATGCTATTAAACAAAAACAAAAAAAAGACCCTATGTGAAATATTTAGCATACCTTGACAGCTTGTCGTCTGGTAATGTAATTGGAGGATTCCAGCAGCTTTGAGTTATACTCCGCAAAGAACTGGTTGAATATTGGAGACACCCAAGATCAGGTTGGTGAGAACATAACACAAGCAGCAACATACAGTAATTAAGAAAAGGGAGAACCAAATTATAAACTTATGATACTTCTATCATTCTTTTCCAATTCCTATCTTCTTTTTTCAATTAAAGTGCTTCTATTGTAATTATACAATCAACTAGGACCAATAATTACTTATTGCCCACATGCATATTCTCAATGATGAACAGTGGTGGGTATACCCATGCATGTGTACACCCAAAGAAAGTGAAAACCCTTACCCAGTCATAATTCTTGGATAAAAAATCTGCTACTGTAGATTTATGCCTTGTCATGAGTTCCTGCAGGAAGATGAGACATCAGAATGATTCTACTGCAACAGTTTAAATACAGCAAAAACCAATAATTGCAGTGTTTGGAAAAGCTACAAGATTATAAAGAGAACTAATAATGGTATCAATATTTCCTACATGCAGACATGACAAATGTTTTATAACAAAACAAAAGGTGCAGTTTAGCCAGCCGCAAAGTGCAAACCATGCAGTAAACAAGTGCAAAGCACAGACGCATGATTTCACAGATAGTAGGTTTGTTTGTTCAATATAAGAGGCCAGCAGAACAAAGATGTGTCATTCATCAAACATTCTTTAAGATTAACTCAACCTTAAAAGTTGCAGCAGCATCTGCAGCAATATCGAAATTTGGAAGCTGTATATAGTCAAAGAACTTCTTCATGTGTTGAGATTCCAAAACATATCTGCAATCAAACCCGAAAGTTCAAATGCTAGATTTTAAGAGATAACATAAATAAGTTATACTTGGGGTGATAAAGCTCTAAGCTCAACGTCAAAAAAATCCAAAGGATAAACAATTCCTGATGAACCACGTTCAGGAGTTAACAAGATTTGGTTAACTCCTACAGCCACACAGTCAAATCAGGAGCTAACTGATGAATCAAGTTCACTTTGCTCACCTTGCAACGCTTTGGTGGCGTATGCACTCTCTCAGCATTGCACCATAATGTAAAGCCATATCTGTATCTCCGTACCTAGTAGAAGTGGAATTAGATAATAAGATGACAAGCACTATAAGTTCAATTAAGACAATACTTTTTGAAACCATAAACTGCACCCTGAAAGAAACTGCACCGCTTCTTTCATAAAAATTAAATCTTCATAAAAAGAGAACAGCTTAGGACAACTTGAAGATTCATTCAAAGAGGACATAATCATAACAATGTTTCCCTCCTAATGAGCCACGAAATTTTCTGAAGAAATGTATCTGACAACCAAAAGACAAAAAATATTCATACTTTCTAATTAAGAAACCACAAAGAATCATGAAAATCAAACCAGCTTAAATCTAACATTCAAAAACCAGGAATGAAACTTCTACATGCACTCGTCACATAGAAGAACCTAGAACTGATCTCATCCTGGAATTTCACAGAACTTAACTGTTAAGAAGCAGTCCAGAGGTATCTCTAACTTGAATTTGAAAGTATGTAGTTCAATAGTAGAAAAGAAGGTCTCTACTTCCGTTATTCAGAATCGCAAGGTGCACTATTGAAATCAGCATCATAGACAATTAACTAAATGATACGGCTGCAAAAGGATCCAAAATCCTTTGCAATAGAGGCTTACCCTTGGATCAAAACATCCATTATATCAATGTTTGCTTCCAAGTAATCGGATGCAATCAACTTGGAGTGAACCTGTTGCCTTTGTAGATTGGCAACAACTTGAGTGGCATCTTTCCTGGCCTACATCACAATCCCATATCAAGCACATGCCACTGAATTGAAAATCAGGGCTTAGACAAAAAACAAGGCTTCAAATGCTTACCTCCAAGTTTAACTTCGGAACACACATGATTAGAAGTCGAAGAGTGTCCTCCCTGAAAAACTCCTGAGTCAATTGCGCACAAGCTTCCGAAACAGGCTCTGACTCACTATTGCCATAGAGAATGCACTTCAACTCCCTAATGTTTTTACAAAGCTCTGCCATCTGTTCAATACAATACAAATTCGAGCACTTGAGAAACTAACTATTATCGAAAAAGGCTCGATTTTGCATTCAAACATAATCGCAAAACCAATACTTTCCATGATCCCAACACGAACCAGTTGGTTTCAGCTAGCTATTCAAATTGGATTGGATCCAGATTGTAATCTAATCCATTCATAATCGGATTGATGTATTATTACGAACATAGAAGGGAGGTAACAAGATGAGACCTTTTCCTCACGCTTGCTCTCGCGGGAATCGGGGCTGCGCTGAGCATAGATGAGGAGATCGCGGGTCTGGCGGACGACGTCGGCCGTCGTGCGGGGCTTAGACTTGAAGAGACCCTTCATTCTCTGGCTCTGGCTGATGCTGCTGCTGTTACTGAGGCTGCGCCGTAGCTGTTGAGATAGATGCTGCTGCTGCGGCGGCGATGGAGAAGAGAGCCCCGTCACAGGCCTCGAGGCTCTCCGGTGTCCGCTCTGTTTGGACGCACAGATTCCTATTGTGTTGTGACTTTGTGTGTTGGTTTTGTGTTCCGAGAGGGTCGTAGGTGTTTGTTATTAACTCTCTCTCTCTTTCCTACAAATTTTGCTAACACAAAGTTTCAGCCTCAATTTTGGTTATTACTATCGGGATAAATATCTCGTTAATTTTTTTTTCTTTATAATAATGATCAGTTTTTTTTTTTTATTTCTCTGTGGTAATCCTCAACCGACCAGTCTGCACGATTGGTAGTTGCTCCAGTTTAGATCCGGCTCATACGAGAAAACCGAACTTGGAAGAATTTGTTAACATCAAGCTTATCTTGTGTTGTGATAGGTTTTTTGTGTTGTTGCTTTTTTTATTTGTATTGAGTAACATAACTTTAACAATTTTCGACAACTACATATCAACTTGTGTTGTGCTTAATGTAAGTTTTTTGTATCTCTACTTTCTTGATTTGTATCAAGTCACATAACTTCAATGATTTTAGTATGATATAATGATCTTCGCTTCTCTTCTTTTATATTTTTATCACAATTATCTTACATTTTACTTTAGTTTAACTCATTTCACTCTACGCTAAATATTTTTGAGTCGCTCCATCTTGATCTTGCATTGTTTTAGTTAGCTGCTAATTACCTCTGTGCCCTCCTCCGCAATCTTCTTAATCCACTTCATCATCTGCGATTGCCTTGGGTGTGGATTGTTTTATTCATCGTTAAGTGCTTCATTTGTGACTGCACTAGATTTTAATTGTTGTGTGATGAAGATTTGTGGTGCACTGTAACTTACAATAATTGTAACACTCTCCCATTTTGTAGAGGCCGTTGCGTTAATATGCGTACAACACTCGCTGTTGTGTCAATTTTTTTCTAGAGTTGAGAAGAAAAATGGTGAGTCATAAGTGACTTGGCATCTCACTCACTTAATCGGCCTAATGCATCTAATAATTGGATTTGATACAACCAATGAAAGTGATAACCACTATGGCATGGTTTCCTTACTTAGCTGTCAATGTCGATCATCAACCTCTCCTTTGGGGTCTATCATTGTTGAAGCGATAAGGTACGAATGTATAGTTTGTGTGGAACGTAGCCATAACTAGAACTGGTATACCCAAATTGCATCCTACTAAAAGTAGCACTGCTTTGCTTTACATGTTCAAATCACATGCCTCCATTCCTTAATGCTTTGCTGCCTAATCTCGCCACTTGTTTCACGCACGTGCATCGTCTTATTTTCTTCTTCCTTTCGGCTTTAACATGTACCTTTTCTTTTGGGCCTGAATCCCGATTAAAGCTTTGTCCCAAGGTTTCATGATCACAAACTATGGGTCTCAGCTACCCCAATCTGATCCATTTTGAACCCAAAAGAAATGCCCGGTATTACCCACAACCCAAGCCTATAGATCAAACCCGAGTATTCTACACCACTCTGCGATAAATATTACTATTTAGTTCTTTTACGCAAGTATTATACGAGAAATTCTCGGATTGATACATAAACATAAAACAACAACGAATTGAAATGGGCCAAATGGTGGACTAACTCTATGCAATAATAGATTAATTTATAATTGTAGGAAGTTGATCAAACTCGTATTATATAGGCCAATACAACCGAGGTCAAATGCAAGTCTTGAGGGAAAAAAGACTCTTGGTACTAGATCCTCTCCATTTCATTCACTTCTTTCTCTCATTTTCCTCAAACGTAATTGACTAGCTCTCATGGGAAAAAAAAAAAAATTCAAATTGAGAATCCAATTACACTAAATAAGAGCAACTATACATATCTAGCTAAACAGTCTTGACCCATCCTGATGAGCATTGACTCTCATTTCATTTTGTCCACCAGAAACCTTTTTTTCTGTGTGCTATCTTCATCTTCTCCCTCATAAAAGACTACTGGATAATACCCACTTTTCTTTTTCTTCAAGATAATGCATGCATTTCTAAACAATAAATGCCAAGACAGCAACTCTAGATCTCGAAAATATCAAAGGAAGATAAACGAAATTAGTCGCACAACATTACCAGACAATCAGTCTCTGAATCTCAAACATTAATCTCTATTATAACGAAAAATAATAAAAACAGTGAACTAGAAATTGGGTTGGATGAACATGCATTACTCCTTGACTTGATCGAAGGACAGCAATTCCCTAGTATGCTCCCAAATCTTCTCATACACGACGCCCTCGTACTTGGCCGCCGCCGCGTTATCCTTGACGGCGATAACGAGCCGGTAGTTCTCGCCGGCGACGACCTGAGTCTCGCCCTTCACCACGCTCTGAAACTCCAGCTTCTTCCCGGATTTCTTGTTGTACTCCGACACCGCGAACTCCGCGATCTCCTTCACGTGGGGGTCGTTGATGTCCTTAATCGGCTTCCATCCGCCGGCCAGCCCACCGCGTGCGGCGGCCGCCAGAGGGAGGAGGACGGCGAGGATTGCGAGGAGGCAGAAGAATGGACGCATCGTGGCCGTTGATTTGTTTGAATGAGGAAGAGAGAAAACGGTTTATAAATAGGTGGCGGTGGGGAAGATAATGGAGTCGGTTTTATATGGAAGGTTCCAGATTTGCAATTTTTGTTGCACCTGGATTTGGTATTTATTACCGCAGTGCCATAGTATGTTGGATGACTCAAGGCGGGAAGCTGGGGTAGTTAGGGGATTTGATAGATTTACTGGGTTGTTTTATTTACATATTTGCCACCAGCCGTTCACGGGCCTCAAATACTGTGATTTTTGCCCATGGTTATATTTATAAGTTGACCCAAGAGACAAGATAGTGATGATTTTTGGAATGATAAATTATGTAAGGGCTCCAAGGGACAAATTGCTATGGAGTCCGTGACTATATTTGTTATGTTTTCTTAGGGACAAATTGTATATTCTATGAGATTTTATTTGTTATCGGTTTCTTGATGCAGCCAATGAGCTTATTATCCTAGGTCGGAACAAATTGATAGGATTCCCTTTTATTTGTTTCTCCGAGACATGGAGTTAGTGATGATCCATGGCATATGTATATACATGCACCAGATGGATGAGCCAGGCACACCAAGATCAAACAAATGTATATTGCCATTCCTAGCCTGTTGGATTTGCCAGTAAAATCTGAGAACAGTGCTGGTTGATCGAGTTGGCACCATTTTATTACTGACATGCATGCATCTTCATTTCATGGACTCTGTTGGAGTGTTAGCACTATATATTAGCTAGCTTCAGACTTGCATATCTTTCATTCATACAATCTGAATCATGATCGAGAGCTTCTGAAGTCGATCAATTCACTTATCTCACCCATACATATATATGTGGCGGAAAACAGGAATCTTCAATGAATTAAGTTCAAGAAAAAGAACAACAGCAACAGAGATAACAACTAGCTACAACAAAAACAACAGATATAAAGCAAGCCAGCTGGTGCATAGGTCACTATCAAACTTAATTAGCAATTGCTAGCTAAACCATAACTAGTGCCCGGAAATTTGCCTCAGGATTTCATAGGAATATCTGCAGAAATACTTTACTATTCATCTTTGGTGTTGGTAGAAGGAGATGAAGTTGATGGTATAGAGGTAAGGTCCATAGAAGTGGCGCCCCCACTGCCCTTGATCTTTTCCCCAACATTAGGGGCAGCAGATCTAAAAAGCTCGCCAATCGTCTTTTTATTTAGCAGAACACTCACAACGTCAGACATTGAAGGCCTCACACTAGGGGCTATACTGGTGCACTTCACTGCTAATTTCAAGACGGTCAGGGCTTGTTGTGTATCACAAGTTTCCAAATTCTTATCAATCATGTCCTCGAGATTTCCTTGTTCATGTTTTTCATTAGCCTGCACATATATGTATGAAATAATATACATAATCAGCTATTGAGCTATCTAGAAGAAGTAATCATCTTGTCAAGCACAGATCTGCCATTTGTTTTCTGACACTAAAGAGTCATTCTTGATCATAAGAGATGTGGATTGTATAAAGTTAAGGACACATAAAAAGCCAAAAAAGCAGGACACTGTCAAGTTTGCTTACCGTGTCCACAAGAACCTCAGTTCCATTGTGTGATTTGATCACATTTTTTTTCCAAGAAACAATTTCAAGTAGGATCACCCCAAAGCTGTAAACATCAGCTTTAATCGTCAAATTTCCTTGAAAATACTCTGGTGCCGTATATCCTCTGCAGCAACAATACATAATATCTGTAAGCATAATGTATGTGGAGCTGCTCACATATAATCTTTTTGCAAAAAAAAACACTGTTGATAAAAGCTCTCTCTTTTCTGCAGGCCAGGGTGTATACTTACTGTGCAACTTCTCTTTTGATGACCTTAAATTGATCCTCCTCAACATAAAGATGTGCCAATCCAAAATCTGATATCTTTGGCTCAAGATCTCCATCAAGAAGAATATTAACAGCTTTAATGTTCATATGAGCGATATTTAGTTTACGATGATTGTGTAGATACTCCAAACCCCTTGCTATTCCCAAGCAAATCTTGGATCTAGTATCCCAAGTAAATTTCAATGATCTGGTATTTGAGTCGACTGCAATCACCACGCAAATTCGTCAGATTAATGTTGTATTGTTTCTTATGGTTTAGAATGCATCACATGCATCAAATAACATAAATCGACATCTAGCTGTTAAAAGAACATATTAGTAACCATGAAAATTTAACAAGATTTTTGCAAACTATGTGGTAGCATGACACAGAAATTAAAAATTCAGTTTGGCACTTGTACAGCAAAGGCTTTAGTTGACTTCTTTTGGGAGTCCAAATTTGACTTGTGTATTTAGAAAAAAGAAAGAGAGCCATTACAAATGACAAGGTTCACGCCATAGTATAATTAGTAAGATAATTATAACTACTGTAAGCTAGAACAAGAAGTAAATACATTACCAGTCAAGGCATCTTCCAGGGATCTGTTTTCCATGTATTCATAAACAAGAAGTTGGAGGTCTTTCTCAATATGATAATCGAACAATTTAATGAGATTTTCATGCTCCAATTCATATAACCATTTGATTTCCTTTTTCAATTTTTGGATATTTTCTTTAAAATGAGAGGAAAGTCTCTTCACAGCTACAGTAGTTTTAATAAGACCTAGTAGTTGTGCCTGCATCAACACAATACACTAATGTTCATAACTGAAGAAATAAAATAGACAGAAAAACTCAAACTTCTACCGAAGTTCTATAATATGAAAAGATTTAAAAGTTTTACCTCATAAACTTTTCCAAGACTGCCACTGCCAATTATCTTTTTGTCGCTAAACTTTCCAGTAGCATCTATTAATTCTTTGAGGGTGACATGCTTGTCTTGAGTCCCTTCCCCTTTTTTTTCTTCACCTACTTTTATTTCTGTTCGAACCAAACGTCAAGGAGATATGCTAATCAGAAAACTTAAAAGGATAGATGTATTCTCCTGGTCCTGTATACTAAAGCTGGTTTTGGTAATGCAGTGTATTATTAAATGTAGCTTAGATATAGACTCACTGGGTGAGTTTCTGCTTCTGAACCAGCCCATCCAGGCAAAAGCCAATAAAAGCAGCACAGCAATAATGGTTGAACCTATCCCAATCAGTGCAATATGTAAGGGACGTAGTTTCTCATCATGAATTTTGAATTCTGAAACCGATGGATGAGAGTAAGTGACAGAAATAAAATGTTACACCACATAGCAGTTAATATATCCTGGATGAACTTAGAGCAAAAAACCATAAAACGTGAAGAAAAACCTTATTACCAGGAGACACAGAAATAGCAGATATTAGAGGTCCATTAAAAGCAGCAGCTCCGTAACCCAAGTCAGTAGACCCCTTGCCATCCCAGTACATGTGGATCGTCAATAGAGTATTAGATTTATTTACCACAGCTGTAAAACTTTTGGTAATTGGTTTATCTGGACCTCCTGCCAGCTCTCTAATGTGGAAATCATTTAGCACTTTAATTTTGTCATCCTACAATGGGAATTTAATTCCTTATTGACAAAATGTCCGGCCAAAGGTAAATTATAATGAAGGTGATGAGTGATGACAAAAGAAAAATAAAATTGTTACCTGAATATAAATGTCGAATGCACGCTTCCTCAAACTGGTATAGTCTGTATCTTCAGTGTATACAATTTCAGCAAACTTGAGTGTCACATTGTATTTGCCTTCACGTAGACAGAAAGCATAGTACTTGAGAGATACAGGGGAAAGACGAGCTCTATCATACAAAGGTGCCTCAGCAACAGAAACTCCACATGTCATGTTCTTAATGTAATCACTAGAACTGGCATTTCCTTCCCAAGAACCTCCAAAGCTATAAGCCCAGTTTTTATTTGGACTTGTGAAGAAGGGTGCTGTGGCGTTATCTTGCTCATAAGTAACTCCATTAACAGTTGTTTCTCCACCACCACAGTTAATAAACAAAGAATGGTCTGCAGGAAACATCATTGTGAACTGTCAAGGCTAAATGTCCTGCTTTGGACTCATAAAATTTGAAGATTTGTTTGTATGCTTAAGCTAGAATTCACTCCAAAAGAAGACGAGCATAGATAAGATAAACTAAGCAAACCATGAGCATGAAAGCAAGGACACCAGGCCTTCCTTGAAAGCTGCCTTTGAAAAACATTAATCTAGAAAAATTAACTTGATGCATATCGATCATTCTTAGTTATCATACCAAATTTTACCGAGGAACTTTTCTTTATGGTTTTAATGAACAAGGAAAAAACTCTAAGGCTAGCTAGATCAATTGTGAGCATTTCTGTTTTACTTTAAGGTCTTTTTTCTTTTCAATTTGTTTTAATGACAAAACTGTATGAATAGACGAAAGAAACTTGATACTGTCCGGCCTCTATCAAGTTCCATATATGCGCATGCATATTTATTTGTACTAAAGTTTCCACAGGTCTAGCAAGTACTAATTTGGAAGAACATAGTTGAGTTTCATCTCTATAGTAGACAAGACTAATTTCTAAAAAGATCAATATATAATAAAATGGCTAATGGCTCATATAACATTTTCCATAGGTCTAGCAAGTACTAATTTGGAAGAACATAGTTGAGTTTCATCTCTATAGTAGACAAGACTAATTTCTAAAAAGATCAATATATAATAAAATGGCTAATGGCTCATATAACATTTTCCATAGGTCTAGCAAGTACTAATTTGGAAGAACATAGTTGAGTTTCATCTCTACAGTAGACAAGACTAATTTCTAAAAAGATCAATATATAATAAAATGGCTAATGGCTCATATAACATTTTCCATAGGTCTAGCAAGTACTAATTTGGAAGAACATAGTTGAGTTTCATCTCTACAGTAGACAAGACTAATTTCTAAAAAGATCAATATATAATAAAATGGCTAATGGCTCATATAACATTTTCCATAGGTCTAGCAAGTACTAATTTGGAAGAACATAGTTGAGTTTCATCTCTACAGTAGACAAGACTAATTTCTAAAAAGATCAATATATAATAAAATGGCTAATGGCTCATATAACATTTTCCATAGGTCTAGCAAGTACTAATTTGGAAGAACATAGTTGAGTTTCATCTCTACAGTAGACAAGACTAATTTCTAAAAAGATCAAATATAATAGAATGGCTAATGGCTCATATAACATAGTGTTGAGAAATTCTTTTTGATATCATGAGATATCATTATTCTTTGTGTACTTGCATCTGTAAATATACTTTTTTTTGGTGATGATTCTGTAGTGTTCATTTATGAGAATGATTTAAGTAACTTTGCTCATTCCAAAGATCACAGTCAGTTCCATAATTCAAATAAAGTGGGTAGAATGGCAATTCTGAAGAATAACTTACATTTTTGTTCCTTTTCCGGACAGTATGTATTCATCATTTCTAATGGATCCCTCCTAAGAGTAATTACAAGTATATTAGAAATAGCTCGGAGCTTCTCATTTTTTTATTTTTTCGCCAAACTGAACAGACCAAAAAGAATACATACATTTCAGTGTCTGCGGAGTTGGGGCAGCAAGCAAACAAGTTCCTGAAAATAAGATTAAACACTCCTTAAAACATTTCATGTACAAACAAAAATACAAATAAAAAAATTAACTAAAAGGGATAAAATAGTTGCCAATGCTCACAGATTTTGGTTTATTGGTACTCCAGAGTCCGGTACTGACAAATTATTGAATGATAGATCTCTAAAAAGAGTAAAAACATAAACACAGTCAAATTTGTAGAGAAATATATAGAATGCAATTATATTAAGCTTAAGATGAAAACAATCATGAAAAGTAGAGGATGCGAGTATGTTATTGTTTCAGAGGTTAGAATATGAAAGCATAAAACCTAGTTTGGACTGCCTGAAGGATCCAAGCAGGTATCATCCCATTAAGCTTATTTGTGGAAAAAGACCTGAACAACATATTGACCATAGATGAATATGTAATAACAAGTCAGGCTTGCAACTAAATTCATGGGATCTAAGATGGTATTCACTTACATGTAAACTAAATCTGATTTCATATACTCTGGAAGTCCACCAGTTAAGCTGTTGAAACTCAAGTCTCTGCAATACAAAAAAATGGAGCGTCATCAAGGTTTAGATATTTGATCAGCAATTAATGGTCTTATACATAAGTTTCATATCGTGAGATTGAATATACTGTTAAGCTAAAAGGACAGACAATCATAAGTAAGCAGGATAGTAAACATACAAGACATTACTTAAAAGTTAAAACACTTAAATTGCCTGCATAACTGTAGATATTACCTTGCGGCAACTAATAGTTTAACATGTTTCTGAATTATTCATATATGCCATATGCATTCTGAGAACTCAGGGAGTGTCAATCCTAACATTGTTAATTGTAAACAATTCTATACCTTTAAGTATATTTTTCCCCGTCTCAATGTATGTGTATTATGTCCCCAAAATTATGAAATGGCTGGGGTCATGTCATAATTTCTGGGCTCCTTTGCCACTAATTTCTGTTACATGGTTGATGTTTTAGAAATCACTGCTGAAGTATAACGTGGAAATTAGTTCTATGTAGCAACTACCACTAAAGATATACATGTGTTTGTTGTTCTAGATGGTAGTGTCACATATTGCTACAGTAGGAGCTAACGGAATCTGCCATTTTAAGGCAGTTTAGAAGGTGCTTTTAGGTGATAACAGACACTGGTTGTGGTTCAAGCTAGATGATTTAATGTTCTTTCAATGGAATAGATCTGCTGTGCTTAGTATTGATCCTTAACAGGACAACTAAAGGAAGGGAAAAGAAAGAAACAGATGAAGCAAAGTGAAATTACAGGTACTTTAGAGATGTCATTTGATCACCAATGTATTTGGGGATGGAACCATTGATTGAGCAGTTCCTCAGTATCCTGCAGAGACCATATGAAGAGTCAAGAAAATGTTAGACTATAGGTACATGATTGTTTAAGAGTTTAAGAGGCCGGAACTTTTATGTTTCCAAGTTTAATTGAATACAGCAAATCACTCACAAAGAAATATATTTGGTGTTTGTAATGTCTGATGGTAACTCAAATGTAGCATTTTCCAGGTCACTTATCCGCCTGCAGAGAAACCATTACCTTAAGAATCAAATACAGGAACTTAGCACTGTGCAGAAGCAAATAATATGTCTGTTTTCTATCTACATTGTTAAGTGAAAAGTATTCAGATAAAGAAACATAAATCAAGTGAAGAGAGGGAGAATGATCTTGGGACTTGAGACTACACTTACAGATGCTGAAGGTTTGGCAAATTGAATACTTCTTTAGTCAAATTTCCTTTAAAATTGTTTCCCATGAGTGACCTGTGAACAATAATCGATAAGAGACTAAATGGATGTATGATTCATACATTTGACAGTTGTTGATAACTCGATGCAAGAAAAGACGTAAACTCGAAGCATCCTATAAGTCGACTACATAAGTAACTTACAGACTTGTGATATCAGTCCAGCTCTTTATGATGTCAACAGGTAATAGACCAGAGATATAATTCCCGGATATTGAACTACATTGAGAAAACAGACTCTTAATTACTCGTAAGAAATGCCAATCAGATTACATGTAGAAATTGAAGAGACTTGGAGCATCTTAATAAACTTAAAACAAGAAACACGTACAACTCTTTTAGACTTGTAAGTTTCCCGTAAGTGTCCGGAAATTTATAACTCAAGCTATTGGATGTGGCCCAGCTGCAACAACAAAGACAATCTCATGAACTTTTCGCACAAGGAGCTGTTTATGAGGGAAAGAAGGGGGGAATAAAAACTTACAAGCCGCTGAGATTCCTCAAATTTCCAAGTGTATTGGGAAGCGGACCAGTGAGCCGGTTCTCAGAAATATCCCTTGAAAAAAATGAAAAAGACTTGTGAGGACGATTGTCCAAAGACTAGTATTGTGTGTGTGCATAATATAGTATATAATTTAAGGTGGTCAGCAGAGTGAGCAGAGAACAGAGAACGAACAACTGAGTAAGATTGACGAGATTTCCCAATTCATCAGGAATTGAGCCTGATAGGTTATTAGCCTGGAGATACCTGCAAATTAATCCCAGACAAATTAGGAGATAGCAGTAATTCAAAGAAAAGACATGAGGTCATGTACTCACAGTTCCCGAAGATTCACCAGTGAACCCAAGGTTGGTGGTATAGTGCCTTCCAGAAAGTTGTTGTGTAGAGCTCTATGGTGGTCAAATGATTCAAATGTTAATGTACATCATCACACAGTTCACACCAATTAAAGTTGGATTACTTGAGAGACTTACAGCTTCGAAAGGTTTTGCAATCCCCCGAAGTCCGGTATGGAGCCAGTCAGTTGATTACTTGATAGATCCCTGAACATGCAGAAAACCCATTCAACATCTTCTATCTACCTCAATTTTTTGGTGAAATTTTTTTTTCCATTTTTTAAAGCTAGAGAAAATTATTTAGATATAAACCCAAAAATTAATTTATTTTATCTTGAGAGACTTACAGACACGAAAGGTTTTGCAATCCCCCCAAGTCCGGTATTGAGCCAGTCAGTTGATTACTTGATAGATCCCTGCACATGCAGAAAACCCATTCAACATCTTCTATCTACCTCAATTTTCACCAAAAACAAATTTTTTCCATTTTTTAAAGCTAGAGAAAATTATTTAGATATAAACCCAAAAATTAATTTATTTTATCTTGAAAGACTTACAGACACGAAAGGTTCTACAATCCCCCCAAGTCCGGTATTGAGCCAGTCAGTTGATTTACCTGATAGATCCCTAAACATGCAGAAACCGCATTTAACATTCCTCAATTTTCACCAAAAACAAATTTTTCCATTTTTTAAAGCTAGAGAAAATTATTTAGATTCATCTATAAAGTACCTCATTTAAAGAAAATTGGATACAAACCCAAAAATTAAAACTTCTATTAGAAAAAATTCATACATACTTTTCTTTTAATTTACACCCAAGTCACATTAATAAATCTTCTCTTATAGACTGTATGCCTATAATCAATATTTTTTCTTTTTTTTATATATGTCTAATTTGCCTTTTACATTCTCTAAAATAGTACATGTCTAATGTTTTATTTTAATTTTTCTCTCCAGAGTCAGCTAATGCATAGTTTCGCCAATCACCATCATATCAGCGATCAAACCAATAAGGAAACAAGTTCAAATCATCATCCTCATCTCATTCTCCCTTTTCTCACAACAAAATATATGGACAAATATCTAATAACGAATCAATTTCGGAAACACGTTTAATGTACCTACTAAATATGTATATGTAGGTAGGGCTTAAATAATAGAAATGTTCAAGTTTAATAGAGGTCGACACACAATGATATATACTAAAATCATAGGTATAATACTTTTGTTTATACAATTATAGGTATAATATAATAGAAAACCTAACAAAGAGGTATGATACAAAAAATAATAATAAATTCCAATACATAGATGTTATACAAAAACTATCAACATTTAGGTTGTGATCGAATATATAGAAACAAAAAGCAAACCTCCTATATATTAGATACATACTTGAAATCAAATTATCTATAAAAAAAAAGTATTCTAATAAGGGTGGTTCTAGTTGTACATTCAAATTTGATATTCGGACATCTGCTACTTATTAAACCTCAAGTTCACTTTTTTAAATACTTAAAAAGCTAAGTACACCTCCTTAATTTTACCAAAACACCCATGAACAAGAATTCAACAATATTTGTTCTTTTTTTATCTATATCAATTCAACCATGGAGAATTTTGTAAGGGAGTGACCTACATTTTTGGTGTACTTTCATCCAGTGACGGAACTAAAAATTGATTTTTGGAGGGGCCGAACAAGTAGACAATAAACAATTATAAAGATTTTTTGCATTGTTAATCCAAATCAT
>BDJD01004451.1:73265-89241 GCA_002564525.1 Rosa multiflora
ATTCCTTGTGAAAAACCCTTTGAAATGGTGTACTCATTTGACTAATTCGGACTTGTGATGGACAACATAACACATCTTGAAGTTTGATGACTCTAATTGGAGAAACATGAACATGGTTGATGAACTTCAATGGATTTGGACATAAGGACTGAAATACTAACTATAATATAATTTTGTTAAATTTTTTATAGTTATTTAATGCTTGTGCTTTATTATTACCTATTTCACTTGATTTCAATTATGTATAAGCTTATTTTTAATGTCTATACTAACTATAATTTAATTTTGTTAAATTGTTTATAGTTACTTATTTAATGCTTATGCTTTATTATTACCTATTTTACTTGATTTCAATTATGTATAAGCTTCTTTTAATGTTTATACTAACTATAATTTAATTTTGTTTATAGTTATTTAATGCTTGTGCTTTATTATTACCTATTTTACTTGATTTCAGTTATGTATAAGCTTCTTTTTAATTATGTTGTTTGCTAGTGAATTTACTTATTTGTGATATACAATTATGTTATACATGTTTTCATATGAGATTATTCCTAAGTATATGTATCTATATGTGTGTGTGCATATATATATATATATATTACGATCTATAATTTATAAAGATTGTATGTTGTGAATTTGATTATGTCTAAAAAGTACAATTGTGAAGCCGGGTGATTACAACAACCCCGTGCTTATGATGATAATATCCAATGGCCTATTTTGAAAAATTATATTTCCTCCACCAAGTTGCTCTTAGAAGGTATAATTTTGTAGTACACCAAATAAAACTAGTTAGACCACATTACTAGGCATATAAGGATTTTGTGCGATCTAAAAATTTGTAACTGAAAATCGGTAAATTTGAGCTTACCCATATATTTATAGTGTATTAATAGGTACTATGTGAAAAAATTAACCAGATCCGCGGTCATTTCGACATCAGATAAAGCGGTCAACTCTTTATATACTTATACTTTTCTAAGGGGAGTTATACCAGGAGGAGATAAACTTCTACAAATTTTTACATTAATTTATATAGGCCATACACATGAGAGTGTGAGAGCTGACATATCGAAAAAATAAATTGCGAAGAACAGGTTATGAACATATTAGTTTTATGTGGTATTTAGAGTTTAGAGTTGACCTAGTAGATCGATGCCCAAACGACGACTAAAATAGCTGAAATTTTGACCATAACCATATTTTCTTATCATGATAACATCCAACGGCCGATTTTGATAAATTATATTTCCTCCAACAAGTTGCTCTTGGAAAGTATAATTTCGTATTACACCAAATAAACTAGTTAGACCACTTTACTAGGCATATAAGAAAATTGTGCGATCTAAAAATTTGTAACTAGAAATCGATAAATTTGAGATCACTCATCTATTTATACCGTATTAATAGATACTCTGTAAAAAAAATTAATCAGATTCGCCGTTATTTCAATATCAAACAAGGCGGTCAACTCTTATATACTTATACTTTGCTAAGGAGAGCTATACCAGGAGGCGATAAACTTCTACAAATTTTTATATTAGTTTATATATGTCATACCCACGAGAGTGTGAGAGCTGACGTATCGAAAAAATAAATTGCGAAGGACAGGTTATGAGCACATTAGTTTTATGTGGTTTTTAGGGTTTAGAGTTGACCCAGTAGATCGAGACCCAAACAACGACAAAAATAGCTGAAATTTTGATCATAATTATATCTTCTTATGATGATAACATCCAACGGTCGATTTTGATAAATTATATTTCCTCCACCATGTTGCTCATGGAATGTATAATTTAGTAAAAAATTAAAAATATTTTATATATTATATTGCTTAAAAGGTCTGAGATTTATATTAGATGTTAAATTTTTTTTCCCAGATTAACCTTCCAGCGTGTTGTCGCTTTTGAAAGTCCACATATTCATATATGTAATGAACAAGTTATGCAACACAAGTAGGCACATTGATCTTACTTTCTAAAAACCAAATCAAAATTGATAATTTTCTCTTTCGACCTTATAGATGTATTCACGAAGTAGTTACATATGTCGTGTGAAATTATTGGCATGGTTGTTGGTGGATACAACATTAGTCAACCTAATAGTTATAAAACTAACTTTGGTTTGACTAAGTGGATCGAAGTCAAAACATTGACGAATTTGGCTCATTTTCTAACAAAAAGCATGGTATATTGCACTCATCTATTCCAACAGTCGGTTTCTCCGTATCCATATGTCTCGATAATATATATAGATATTGTTTTATAAATTTAATTACGGTTGACCAAGTGGATCGAAGTCTAACCTATAATTAAATTGGTTGAATTTTTTATCACATCCGTAAAACAATGTAATACACTCATCTAACGGCCAGCTTCTCCAAATTAAGCTTTCATCACTTGTCACTTTTGAAAGTCCACATATTCTTATATGTAATGAACATATTATACAACACTAGTAGACACATTGATATTACTTTCTATTAACCAAATTGATAAGTTTTATTTTTGACCTTTGAGATGTATCGACCGAGTAGTTACACATGTTGTTTGAAATTATTGGCATGGTTGTTGGCGAATACGGCATCGGTCAACCTAATAGTTACAAAATTAACACTTCGGTTACAAACTTAATAATAAGTCTCAACGAGGTTATCCTTAAAGTAATCTAATGTATAATTATAATACAGTTATAAAATTATGATAGATTAAATTGATCAAAATCAATCTGAAAACAAAATTAACTGAATTTTCTACAATAGACATAAGTATTACAATTATCTCATCTAGTGATCGGTAATTAACTAATTACTGACCGGAAACCAATGTACAATCAAAATCACATGTCTTAATGCTAGCGTTTAAAAAAAAAAAAAAAAAAAAAAAACTTGCTTATAAGAACGAATTGGACAAGGCATTCAATTTTAACATTTCAACATCCCGCGTTCGGCAGCTTATGCAATTTCACTTCCCTCCAACTCCCCCATTTTAGCTATCAGATTCATTTCATTTCTCTTCCCATCACCACAGTCCTCCCGCGTTCCTTCAACCTCCACTTACTTGCACAATAGCCATCCTCTTCAAAACCTGCGCCTCTCTCTCCCTCGGAGCTCAGACCCAAAGTCTGAGCAAAGCAAATTCGCTCAGCACCAATGGGTAATCATTCTCTCCATTTCAATTTGTAGGTAATGGGTAAAACCCAAATTGGGGTCTCTTTCTGAGTTTTGTTTTGGGGTTTCTTTTAGATCTGTGGATGAACACGCACCAAGTTTTGAAGACGCGAGCCCAGCACCTGTAATTGACGGTGGTGGAGGAGTCAGAATCATCAGGACGCAGAGCAAGGTCTAGAGGCAAATTTTGTCGTTGAAATTTTGTTTGTTTTATTAACTTTAGTCTTCGTGATTAATAGAATCAGAAGGATTATTCCTTTAATTTTTAAGCAAATCTAGTTGATGCTGATTTGCCTTATAAGATTTGCTTAGCTTGGAATGTGGTTTGAGGTTATTGGTTCAACCAGACGTTGGTGTATGGTCTTGATGTGCTGTTGGCTTTTTTGCTAAATATAGTTTACATTATGGTTTGACCGAAAGTCTTGATTGTTAGTTTGTGTCTAGAATTGTAGAGGTTGTTTGTATTCAGAATTTTGAGAATTGCATATCATTGACTGTCTTGAAATCTTCTCTTCTGCCTGTAGTGATTACGGGGTGAAAGGTTTGATTGATTTTGAGTCCTTGATCTTACTTTGAAGAAGAAGAAGAATCATGCAGACACTGAGAAAGTTTTGAGGTTAGTCACAATCCAAATTTGAGGCATATATATATATATTCTTTTGCTGCCTTTTGTGGATGCATATCATCTTCTTCAAAACCAAGCATCAATTCGTTATGAATTGGATCCTTCTGCTGTAAATTCAGGATCATTAAATACCAGTTTAGGATTTGGAAATTGCTTGAGAATGCAAGACTGGACCTGTCTATGGTTTCTTACGAGTATTTAGCTTCTAATAAATGAAATTACATGTGCTCATAGGTGATTGGTTGTGACTGTAGGTGCTAAATAGGATAAGTGCTACTTCACCAAATCTCCCTGCTGTTTCTTCACTACTGCGTCGAAGGTTGTTTTGGAATGTTAACCTTTCTAGGTGTTTTGATTGGTATTCCTTTTTCACCAAATTTGCTTATTCTGTCTGTGAAAATGGCTTGATCTCAAATTGGGTTTTTGTGGCTTGCACTTTTGCAGTGATATTGATACTAAGGTTTGTAATTTCTTGTGGAAAGTTACAAACCGATGTTTAGTTTTTTACTTTGGAATAAGTTTGAATAGCAAAACGTATGTATTTTTTCTCACCTAGAAAATTGAAGATCATGTACCTTACTCTTATCTCCGTTCTTTTTTTCCTCTTTTATGTTCTGTATTTCGAAACAATTGCTATGTCTGTTAGAAAAGTTTCATGTATTGTGTAACTTTCAGTGCGCACGACTAGTTGAGAGACTGTCCCACTTGTAGGACCAAACTATTTTATATAAGAAAGCCAAAGTTTTTGTACAACTGTAGTTACTGGTTGTCATTACCATATTTTTGTTAATTGGTTGGAGAAATTTTTGAATTCAAATATGCAAATTCAATGTATTGGTAGCTACTGCAAAAACATTTCACCAATCTGTCTACTGGTTTAATGAACTTGAAACTTTTTCCTGTGTACCTGCAGGAGAAAGGCCTTGCCACGACCACTTAGACAGTTATACCATCAACGTCAGATCCGAATTCTGGTGAGCCTGTTGGGCAATCCTAGTTGGATTGTTGAAGACGGAGTCATGCCGTGTTTAACAGAAGATTCTAGCAAGTAGCAACAATATTTCAACAAAAGCACTACTAAATAGATCATTCATGCAGAAGCAAAGTAAGCCATGTTATTGCTCCTCTCCTCACTGGTGTATCAAGTGCAAGTTATCAAATAGATGAGATTGAATTACCTGTATTTGTTTAGTTCCTCAAACAAACGTATGCACTGGTCCTTATTGATATATCCAGCGTTCTGTCAAGCACAAAATAACCAAACACTTGGAACCATGCAATGGGATAAAAATAGGGGAGTTATTTTGGTCGCTCCCCTAAAAAAAGAATATAAGAAAATGCATGATGAGTATGAAAGATAAAAAGACTCTAATGGCTCTTTTCCTCTGTATGGAACAGATGAAGCAAAACTTGATGGAAAGCATGCCAAAGGAAGATCTAATCAGTAAGGAACACCATTACTTACATCCTTTTCTATTAAATGAAAGGCTTTCTTCAGTATAGTTTTCCTCGTCTGGTCCATCTCAGAAACTTGCTTTACAAGCTACAAAATAATGATAATTTAGCATGCAATATTCCTATTCCCGAATATTAAATAAATAACCCATCAAATATTGTTTGTGTGATAGGAAAGATATCAGCTCTACATACACATGTGGCAAATAAATATGAATAAAATTATTTCATCCACAAAGTTGTTCAGAAGCAGATCATATATACTGTGTTATCCATGTGATTAGTTCACAAGTAAAAGAAGCATTACACATGAATAAACCACACCTGACTTTTGAAGCTGTCATACACGACGGCAAGGATCAAATTCGTGACAAAATAGACTCCTAGCAACACGTACAGAACAAAAAACAAGCAATACCAACGTGAAGCCCTAAAATCAAAACAGAATATCATTAGAGATTGATACTAAGGACCATATGGAAAGAATAGGAGTTCAAAATTCTGTAATATAAGATATTAGGAAAAAAGTGAAACTGGAATGCAAGGAAATTATAACTAGTTCTAGTTCTGATTTGGAAAGGAGCTAAAATGACTGGAAGCAAAAGTGAAACTGGTATGAGTCAAACTCCTCAGTGTGGTATGGCAAATGAGAACTTAAGCTTACTAGCTGTAACTAAAAACATGAGGAAGGAATATGAAGTTTGTAATATAATTTTTTAGGCCACACTTACTTGTAGGCTGGTATCCAGACATCTGGATTGTTGGATGTGGTGAATAATACAAACATCTGATATAATGTGGTACCATATGAAGTAAATACCAATGTCCCCTGGTCAGTATCTTCAAACATGACATAAGCTAGCCAACTGGAAAACAGAAGAAATAAAAGCCCTAAACCCTGCAATTGAAGAAATAAACTGTCAAATGAGAACAATAGAGATTTTACTTCTGTATGGAACTGAAAAGCTGAAATCGAAACAGAATCAAATGGAAGCAAGCCATACAGTCAAAACCCAAAAAAAAGAAAAAAGAGTAGTAGCATTTAGCATTACCAATAACCAACATAACAAGAACACAACACTCGTATAAGTTAAGCAAAACAGTGAATAGTTAACAAACCAAGACGTTCAAGTATGTGCCAAACATTCCAGCCAAGATGAGCATGCACGATCGTAATTCCCTATCAATGAAAGAAATTAGGAACATAAATAACAGATCAATTGTAATTATGTCGTTAAACAAGGATGAAACAATATCAAATCAAGTAAGGTAATAATGATAAAGTGCCCAAATTATACACCATATAGCATCATTGCTGGCTTAAAAGAAACAACAAAATCAGTTTATAGGCTGCTCTGCTTTTAGAACTTAATCTATATACCAGCAATTAGACTAGCGTAGTTCCCAGTTTGATATAACTGATGGGTTCGGTAAAATTGAAAGGCAGAATTTCTCTACATGCCTAAAGTCAGTTTCCTGCAGCAGTGTCTGCACTTATGAGCATGGTATGCCCCTGAATCAAAAATAGATGACCAGATATCAGCGTTTCTAATGTGGCACTTACTTTTCTTCACATGAACAAAAAATAGCATGATATGCTCCTGAAATGACCAACAAAAAAAAAAAACCACCAGCTGGCTAGAACGCTACATATTGTTGACCCACATCCTAATGGCTTAACCCTTTGAAAAATAGTGAGTAGACCCCCAGTTGAATCCCTGTAATTGCGAAGAAGCCAGCCAAATAAGTTGATCTCCACATGTTGGATGCTAATGGAGGAGAGACACTGAAATGTGAGTGGGAGTGTAGACTCTAAATAAGTTGCCCCACATCCTAACAGCTTAAGCTCTTGGAAATAGTGTTAAACCAACCATCACTACCACCAAAGAACTAAATCGTAAAAGAAAATTTTAGAAATAAGAAAAATAATAATAGATCTAAAGTTATGCTTCAACTAAGTTATTAATTTCAGTAAGATTGTAGTTCCATTTATCATCTTCCTTGCTGAAATTAATACAAGAAAATTTCTTGAGAACCAAATTAACAAGGATGGTCACAGTAGAATGCTACTAAAAGTAAAACTGAAGGCAACCACTATTAAAAAAGAAAAGAAAAAAAGAACAGATGTGTGTGTGTGTGTGTGTCTCTGTGTGCGTGCGCATTTTCACATTAGGTCACTTCTTAATGAATAGAAAAAGCCTAAAAAACTTAAATTTAGAGTAAGAGAATTGAACAGTACGTTAACTAGAAATCTGTAAACACAATACCAGCATTCATACTAAATGTGATTTAAGGTGGTTTAACACTCCCCCCAACTCTCACAACTAGGAGACACGAGGTTGGGAGAAGTTTGAACTGTCGGGTAGAAATCTGGATACACAGAATAGCAATGACATTAAATGTGACTTAAGGGGAGCTTAATGTACTTGATAGTAGTTAATAAAATTTGTAGAATGAAATCCTTATTGGTAGAATGAAACAAGTTAAGTGGCCGGATCAGCTTCTTCATTTATTGAGTTTAGAATCTTGCACTTGGTTCAGGTGCTCTCCCATATAAAAACAATTCATTTTTCCTTTCTTTGGATTCGGAAAGATCAAGTGGGTAATATAGATCTCAGAGCACAAGGTGTTTGCGTCTACTAATAAGTTGTTTTTATATGCTTATAAATAATTAGATATTGAACTTTTACTTTCATGTATACTTTTATCTGAATCACAAATATGCAGATTGAGTCAAAGATGAGAGAGAAAACCATGATGCTTGAACAAAATTTAGCAGATGAACATGCTGCACGACTAAGAGCAGAAGAGACTGCACGAAAGGCTCAACAAAGTTCTCAGGATGAAATCCGAAAGCTTAGAGGCTATCTAGAAGCAGAGAGGCGGCGGACACCGAAACCAGAGAGAATCTGTGCTATTATGTAATGATTGATTGGCTATGTGGTAAGGAGATCGTGGAGTTTGCGGCTACTGGCTGCAACGTCTGGTTGATAATGGCTATGGTATCCTGTGTAAATGTGATGGAAGTTTAATATCTGAACTCTTGAACTGTGTGGGAATAATGTTGTAAGTATACTCATCTCTTAAGGAGGTTTATATAGTATTACAATCATGTACATATAAAGAAAAGTAATTAATGCTTATCTAAGTCAACTATATCACTAATGCTAATTGATACACAAAATAAATCATAATAAAGACTAATTGATATGATACAGCTCATGTCAACATAAACATATTTTCCCCTTTTTATATGAGATGCTGGGTTGTTTGAGTGGGATTTCCGCAACATTCTTTGGACTTTGAAAGATAGGATCAGCAACCCATGTGATTTCAGTAGTGTTTTGTGATCATCTCTTTTGTTTCATGAGTTGCATCTGAATGTAATATGTCCGCTAATCGTATTTAATCAAGTTCAGAGTCAGCTGTTGCATCTTGGACCGACAGGTATGGTAGCCCTTACTATTTTGAAATATAAAGCAGGTTATAGAGTTGATTTGGTTATCGACTCGAATCATTCATGTACAAGCCCGGGTAACGTATCAAACCACTGAATCAGTGATGCAGAGGCTCCATACAAAAAAACTTAAGTGCAAGTGTAACTGAAGATGAAGGACCTGTTATTTTCCATCATATACCAGAAACAATACATATACCAGAAACAATTAACAAACATATTGTCTCCGACCACGTTGATTCACCGAAAGTAGCATATTAAGATAGTTCATTTGTTAAGATTGTTTGAAAGTACAGCTTTTAAGTACTTCAATTAACAGCATAATGTGATCTTTGCAGAGATTCGTAAGAATCTTGTTAAGAGGTTTTGCATCCAATATGATTCGGTGTGAGAGGTATATTAGAGAAACTGATGAATCGGGGGGGGTGTCGTCATGCGTGAAATGCCCCCTATTAAAGAGCTTGATCGCTACTCCGAGGACTATATATATATCCATCACTCGTCTCAGACCAAAAACTGAACTCTACCAAAATGCACAGCAACATATAGCAGAGCACATTCGACCTATTATCATGTAGAAAATAACTAGAAATGTTCTCATGTCTCTAGTAAATGTTTAAAACTACGCATGCAAATAAAGCTCTAAGTTGCATAGGTTGCTGAAATTTGCACAAGGGTAATTGGCTGGGTTTCACATATGCAGTTGCAGTCAAAGGCAGCATATCCCCACGGAAGTCACAAAACACAAAACCCCGAGAATTAGCCATTGTTGGAAGTGAACCTATTCAAAGAGGTAAAATGCACGAGACATTTGCCAAAAAATTGCATTTCGATCATTTATTCAAACAACTAATGTGCACACTAATGTTTGATTCCTAAAAGATCCAATGAATCAAAAGTTTCTAACCTATAGGTTGATTCATTGCCCACATATTTTCTAACCCATCTCTCTGATTTTGTATAAAAAGAGGAAAGAAGCTTACCTTTGATTTTGATTGCAGCTCTGGGAGCAACCCCTATAACTTGGCATATGTAAGCAAATGTTCAAATATAAGCAAAGTGAGAATTCCCGGGGTTTTGTTAAAATGGGATTAAAAAGAGTTTTAATGACCTGCTCTGGGATTCAAGAGCAGTGAGAATTCCCAGGAATTGTAAAGATATCAAAAAAATGACAACCCACATTGGTCAATACTCATTCACTCAAAACATTCAAATGCCTCATGTAATCAAAAGCAAACTATGCTACCCATCAAAAACAAAGAGCTAACCATCAATATTGATCAAGTGATAGTTACAAAAACAATAAAGAAGATAAATTAATTAGAAGAGGTGGTGGAACCTGATCCCATTCCCATCATGTAAACCCAGCAGCCTAAGCTTAAGACCCAGCTTTTCTCACCATCATCTTCTTCATCTTCTGGTTTGTAATCTTCCTAAATAATCAACACAACCAATAATCATTTATACGACGTTTAATCATTGAATTGAATTGATTGAATTTTAAGGGGGGCACTTGTTTTTCTGCTTTGCAGGATGAGACTGTGCTCTGTTTGCAGGTTGATGGTTTCTTCTAACCGGACCTTTTATCTCCTCCTTGAAGCAGCTGCTCCTTCTCCCCTAAAAGCCCCTGTGGTAACTTCATACTTTACAGTTTCATCTTCCCTGTCCTATGTGAGTTGACGCGGTCAATCTAACAGAAATCTTGACGGCATTTGTTGGTCTACAATTCAGTTGGTTCATTGCAGACAAGGCCAGTTGGAAAATGCCAACTCTCTTAGCTATAAAATGCAAAGGGACCACTTTAGCTGTAAAATGCCAGATGCCAGCTTTCATGGTGCAGAAATTATTAAAGAATGCCAGCTTTCATGGGGCAGAAATTATTGAAGTCACTTTGGCTTGGTAGAGAATCCAATGCCAAGTTAAGATTCTCTGCCAAACCAAAGTGACTTTAATAATACGCTATTCCAAAATTGTCCCTATATTCATTTTCATGAGTTGATCATTTTATCATTGCACGAGTACGTGGGACAGCACCAAAACATTCAATTCATATGGAATCAATGATCAATCGTGATTGAAAAGCCAGACCAGCTAGTTCAGTGGCGACTATAGCCACTGGATGGCAACATACATAGTCATGTTGCAGATGCAGCCGCCGTAATTCTCCGGCCAACGATCTTTCCCCTCCAACCGGTACGTTTCGATATCCACAATACGTCTGCGATATGTATATATAAACACACATGACAGGTACATTGCCACATATATCGGCATGTCGATCTCGTAAGAACCAAGTTTCCATTCAACTAGCTAGGGATCGAGATCTAAATGGAGCACGTACATGGAGAACTCTATCGGACAGATCGGAGATGATCGAGACTGCCATTTCATAAGCCATACTAAGGTTGGTAAGCTCTCAAATCACATCTTTCAGTGCATATTGTGATAATAGTTAATATAAGTACAACATGTGTGCATGGATTAATGGGTAATAATTGGTCGATCATCCGTCGGAAAGATGATGTAAACCTCATTCACCAATATTTAGATTTTGAGTTGAATGCATTATCTTCTTCATTCTACTGTCTGTTTGATTGTCTTTAGACCAATTCAATGACAAGATTTTATGCTTAATTTTTGTAAAGTGAAATTTGCATGTAGATGTTAGTGTAATCTTTGTCTGCTTAGTTTTACAAATTTGAGATCGTTATTTCGTTCTTGCTAATTTTCATATAATTGATCTTCTTTGAAGTTTTTTAATTCATGTAAGTTGCTGATTCGATTTATAAAAAAATATAATAAAAAAAAGCATATGTGGAAAAAGATATAATTGGTAATAATGTATGAATACATACCTAAAACATGAACAAATTCAACACAAGGTGGATAGTAATGGACTATGAAAACCTATCCATTTTTAATTAAAGAAAAAAAACGATTTATTTATGACTAGGCTTATACGTACTGCCACTACTTTCCACTTTCACACTTCTTCTGTTAAAACTGTTATTTTTCATAGCCTTCTTTGCGTCAAATTAATTAAATTTGACGATCATCAAGTTTTTTGTCCGTGCAAATAAAGTGAAAGGTGTATTTTTCATTTCAAAGACCAACTTAAGTATAAAGTATAAACCACTTCAAAACCAAGGGAAGTGTGTTCTGAAATTGATTTTTCACTAATAATTTCAAAATTGCCACTCATTCCGCATGTGATTGACAAAATTTTAGATAGAAATCAGATTATTTATGAATAGTGATAATGCATATTTATCAATGCAAATTAACAATTTGAGCCAAATTGAGGGTGCAAAGTGGCACGCAAGCGATATAACTAATCAAGCAAAGGTATGGATCAAGGAAATGGGTCCGAAGTGCCAAAGTGATTCCTATTTCCTCCATACATACGATCTCTTAAATTATACAATTTTTTCCTTTAACAAATAGCGTATGTGTCATTTTTGGAGAGAGAAGTCCCACCATTTGGTGATTACGGGGAAAATGACACCTTTTTGTTGACATTCCGCACAGTATAAAAAAAGAAATGAAATTATGTGAGAAACTAGAAGGGTATGCAATGGTGATTAAGGGGATCAATTCACACTAAGCCAAATGCCTAGGCAGCCTAGCATATACAATAAAGAGTTCCTTAATCGACACTCACATGCATATATGCATATTAGCCGAACAATTCTATATTTCTGCTTCATCAAGTTATTTGATCGAATATATAATGTGACAGAAGGAATAAACAAGAGTCATGGAGACGCTGTTAAGTCCTATGGTTCAAGTTGTACTGGACAAAGTATCTACGGCAATGTTGAACAGAGCTCAAGTCATAGCAAAGTTTGGAGATGAGTTGGAGCAGCTGAAGGAGGGGTTAGTAACTACGACGGACCTACTCGCCGACTCGATGAATCTTCAAACCAAGTATTGAAAATACCAAACGGAACGATATTGTGTTATAAACAAAAGAACAACTTAACTACGAAAGTACTTTCTTAAGAGGGACACAGAATTTGCTAACGCAGTGTAAACCTCTCCGCTGAGGAAACTTCACTGCGTGACTTTTAACGTAGCCAACACGAAAGATCAATCCAATATGAATCAAATGAGTTTACAGTATACAAGTTGTGTTGTTCATAACATACACATTCATTTAGCAACAAATGCTAACTTGATTTACAACGGATCTAACGTTTACTTGATTGTCAATCTATCAACTCTAATCAAATCACTGATCTTTCTTGTTCTCAATGTCTCACTGATCTTTGAGAATAATTTATGAAAGTACTGGACAACACAAGAGAAATCATGAAACAAATAAAGAGAGTTTTCAGAAAAATGGTTTTTGACAAAAAAACATGGTTCAAGAGTGAACAATCGTTTTATGCTACAGATGAAAACCCTAAACATGTATTAGTTTCAAAGCCTTTTATACAAGAGGAAAACTCCCCCTCAAACAAATCTTTTCTTTAATCATCAAATAAGATAGATATAGAAAGATATCAAATCTTATTTGTTATGCATGCAAAAAGTCTTTAATGCAAAAATACACCAAATCAATTTAATAGATGTGTAAATCAATTTAAATTGTGCAACATGATTTGGAATGAATATATATTAAACTCAAGATCAGTGAATCAATTTTGCTTGATCGCATCTTCCTCTTTGTTTCCTTGAAGCTCCGGTTTCCTTGTGACAATGGGAAATCATGTATTGAATGGTAATTGCCCAATATACTTACAAGTATGACAAGGTAAAGGGTGCCGTGAGCCAACTAAGAGAAGTACCCTAGATCGATGTAGTTTGCGCGACACACACATGCATACATATTAGTCGAATAATTCTTTATTTCTGCTTCATCAAGTTATTTGATCGAGTGTATAATGTGACAGAAGGAATAAACAAGAGTCATGGAGATGCTGAGTCCTATGGTTCAAGTTGTACTGGACAAAGTATCTACGACAATGTTGAACAGAGCTCAAGTCATAGCAAAGTTTGGAGACGAGTTTGACCAGCTGAGGGAAGGGTTAGAAACTACAAGGGACCTACTCGCTGACTCGATGAATCTTCAGAGCAAGTATTGTTAGAGTGGACTGAAGATAGTTTCGTTAAGCATAACAGCTGTTGTATTAAAGTAGGACATTCAACAAGAGATAAACAATTTAATTTAAACTTGGTAATATTTATCTAAGCATTCTGATTAGATAAATACAAGGGGTTAATGTTGTTATCTTATATATCTAGATAACAGAAGATATGCATATGCAGTAGAGTTAGATTGAAACTCTAACTCCTTGATGGGACTGAGCTTAGAGTGATCTACTTTTCTGTATAAATAGGAGTCCCTGTGTTCACTCAATACACGTTGAAAATACAGCAGTAATACCATCTAGCTTTTCACATATTGAGTGCTTCACAGAAGGCTTTTGTTGAGTTTCTCATTTCAGCTCCTGCCATTATTTTCCAGCTGCACTCAATACATTTCCAGATGGCTCTCCAAGCAACTGAGAAAGGTTGGTTTTCCAAGTCACTTTGTCATGCTTGTATCAATGTGTATTTTGGTGTGTGCTCGTTGATAAGTATATGACATGTTTGTATGTGTTTGTGATATCAAATGATTGATTGTTTACTTTGTGGCAACAAGTGGTATCCGAGCCACAAATCATTTTGCACAAATCGTTGTTAACATGTTATGTTATTTTCAGAAATATTTCTTTTGTTGAAAATGAAATTAAGCAAATTTTTGGGCTTAGACCCGTTTCTGGACCCAAAGAGCATGACCCAAACATTATAAAAAAAGTGTATTTTGGTGTGTGCTCGTTGATAAGTATATGACATGTTTGTATGTGTTTGTGATATCAAATGATTGATTGTTTACTTTGTGGCAACAAGTGGTATCAGAGCCACAAATCATTTTGCACAAATCGTTGTTAACATGTTATGTTATTTTCAGAAATGTTTCTTTTGTTGAAAATGAAATTAAGCAAATTTTTGGGCTTAGACCCGTTTCTGGACCCAAAGAGCATGACCCAAACATAAAAAAAAAAAAAAAGGGAACAAAACAAAAAGTGCAATCAGACTCCTTTTTGGTTTTTTGGGTGACTGTTCCTTTTCTTTTCGTTCAACTGAGAAAGATGCACAGAATTGGGGCTAAGGGTTTTCTTTAAAAGCTCAAATTGATTGATGATACTTGTTCAAACTGGTTTGATATCATGCTGGTATAAGAATTGCTTCCGCTCACACTTGTTATGCAGCGCTGGAAAGCATCCGGGTATGTTTTCTGTGAAAATTGAAATTTATGTTAATTTCTTTTGAATTACATGTTAAGAACCCTAGAGCTCTCCTGGGGGGCATTTAAGCTACTAGGTTGGTGCCCAGATGAAATTTAAATTTCGAATTGTACTTGATGATTGTTTTCATGTTATTGGTTGATTAGCTTTGCTTATATATATTGAACGACTTGAATGATTCTTTCAAAGTTGCTTTCAATGAAATTGTATGATTATATAATTGCTTAATGCTGTAGACTGCAGATTGTATAATTGCTTGATGACATGATTGTAAAATCCACTTGTGAGAATTTTTTGACCTTTAAATGATTGTGACTATCTCCCTGTTGCAAGTTTGATTGTCAATTGTTTATTGCAAGTAAAAGAGAGTTCCTAGTAAACATTTGTTTATGGTCTGGAGCATATGGATACCAGTTTTCATTTGAATATCAACTTAAGTCTTTTTAATTTTCATATTGCACACAGCAAAGAATTTTGGAAAAATTTTGTTGATTGTGAAGATATTAAAACTGGAACATTGCATAGATTGTGTTTAGATAATGATTGTATCATCCACAGATGGCTATTAACTCTACATCATTTAAACACAAACTGTGGTTTTTGTACATATTGTATTCAGACATATAAAGCATAATTAGACACTTTCTTTTTGCCAAACAGGTATTGATTTGTCTATTTATATCGTGTTTGTTTTCAATGTGGTACAATTAAAAGAAAATCAAGAATAGCATGTATTTTGCCACACAGGTACTCTTGCTATTGAAAAACGATTTCAGTATGCCTAAATTTATATATCAATGTTTTTGATATGCATATTGTAACTTAATGCGTTATGCTGCTAATGGTTGGTGGTATTGATATGGAATGAGACTCTGAATGTCTTGTGTACAGGTTATAATTTCATGGCTTATGACCTTGAGATTATTAAGTTTTCTGGTTATTTCCTTGTTTTAATATCTTCACAATCAACAAAA
>BDJD01004451.1:93035-121534 GCA_002564525.1 Rosa multiflora
TGACAAGTCCTGCGTATAAGCCACGCAATTATTCACAGGGAATTTCCCTTGTTTATTATTATTTTAATAGCTTCGTTGAGATTCTCCAGATCTATAAATACGGGAACGCGTCTCCATTTTTACTCTACTTCATTTTTTCCTCTCTCTCTCTCTCGGTCGCTTAAATTCGTCAGTTGGCTTTTGCGAGGAAGAGTTAGGGTTTTCTCTCTACTTCTCTCACTCTTCTCAATCTCTCTCTCTCTCTCTCTCGGTCTCTTTTGCAGATCTGAATCTGATCTGAGATCGATGGATTTGAGATCTGAAATCGATCGCCTTTCTCGCAAGCGCAAGGAGGACAATCTCCGACGCGTCGTTGAGACCTCCGAAGGAAATCTCCGCATCTTCGCTCTCGCTTCCTCCTCCGACCACGACGTCGACGAAGGAGACAACGGCGGCTCCAGAAAACGCATGAGGCGAGACCGCTGCTGCAACGCCGTCGTTTCATCCACCAAGCTCGCCGCGGAGCCCACCATGTTAGAGTGGACTGAAGATAGTTTCGTTAAGCATAACAGCTGTTGTATTAAAGTAGGACATTCAACAAGAGATAAACAATTTAATTTAAACTTGGTAATATTTATCTAAGCATTCTGATTAGATAAATACAAGGGGTTAATGTTGTTATCTTATATATCTAGATAACAGAAGATATGCATATGCAGTAGAGTTAGATTGAAACTCTAACTCCTTGATGGGACTGAGCTTAGAGTGATCTACTTTTCTGTATAAATAGGAGTCCCTGTGTTCACTCAATACACGTTGAAAATACAGCAGTAATACCATCAAGCTTTTCACATATTGAGTGCTTCACAGAAGGCTTTTGTTGAGTTCCTCATTTCAGCTCCTGCCATTATTTTCCAGCTGCACTCAATACATTTCCAGATGGCTCTCCAAGCAACTGAGAAAGGTTGGTTTTCCAAGTCACTTTGTCATGCTTGTATCAATGTGTATTTTGGTGTGTGCTCGTTGATAAGTATATGACATGTTTGTATGTGTTTGTGATATCAAATGATTGATTGTTTACTTTGTGGCAACAAGTATGACAAGGTCAAGGGTGCCGTGAGCCAACTAAGAGAAGTAATTGATGAAGCTGACGATGTATTAACAGATTGCCTGGTTCGAGACATATACAAGGAAAATAAGTCCTCCCTACGGTTTTGGTTTCATGATCCGGGATTCTCAAGTCGAGTGGGCAAGCAGTTGGTAGCTATCAATTCGAAAATGGACATGGCACGTAGTATCTTGGGCAAACATTTGACTATTGCAAACTCTACAGCGCCTGATAGAACCCATCATGGTGAAAGCGATGCAAACCAGGGCGAAAGTGAAAGGGAATTCATGTCACGCAATTACGTCCCACCTGTGACCTATGGATTGGATAAGGACATTAAAAGTTTGAAAGAGTGGATGTTTGGCAGTACCAACGGGAAACTCGACTTTGTGGGCATTGTGGGGATGGGGGGGTTGGGCAAAACCACCATTGCCAAGAAGGTCTTTAGTGATACACAAGTTATATCTCACTTTAACAAGATGATCTGGGTGTCTGTTTCACAGAACTTTAGTATGAGGCGGATTCTGAAGTGCATGCTGGAAAAGGCAAATCTGCAAGCAGCGGATGTTTCCGAATCTGATGACATGTTCACCAGCCTTAGACAAGGACTTAAAGATCAATCCTATCTCATTGTCATGGATGATGTGTGGCCTCATAAAAATTTAAATAGTTTTTGGACCAACCTCTTTGACTCGCTACCAACAAAAGTTGATAAAAGCAGCTGCATCATAATTACTACAAGGGATCGAGACGTTGCAAGAGTCATGGTGCACCAAGACTCACAAATACTTGAGCCCCCTATTCTGAATGACAGGGACAGCTGGTCTTTGTTCAGCGGATTTGCATTTCGATCAACCAAGGGAGAATGCCCGGATGAGAGCTTTGAGGAGGAAGGGCATGCTATCGTGAAGAGATGTGGTGGGCTTCCACTGGCAATCAAGACATTAGGAGGTTATTTGGCCAAGGAGAGTCGTCCTTCTGAGTGGACCAAGACAAGAGAAAAATTTCATTCATTGACTACCGATGGAAAAACAGAATCACTTACGCTTTGTCTACAAGTGAGCTATGATGAACTTCCAAACGATATGAAGCAATGCCTATTGTGTCTCTCCGTTTATCCTGAAGACTTTGAGATACACGCTGATCAGCTGATTCACTGGTGGTTTGGAGAGGGCCTTATCCGGGGCAAGAAAGGCGACTCAAAAACAGCAGTAGAAGTGGGCTACGAAAATCTGGCAAAACTAGCCAATAGATGCCTATTGGAAGTCGTGGAGCGCCGAGGCTATGATGGAAGGATTATTAAGTTCAAATTACACGATATGGTACGGGAGTTAATAATCAGGATTGCAGAAAAAGAGAAATTTTGCAGCTTCAGCGAAGAATGTACGCAGATAGGGATTGAAGACTCTCGGTGGTTATGTCTCACTGAAGAGATGGCAGCTGAGGTTAAGAAGCCATGGATCAAAAGAAATTCAAAGATGAGGTCACTTTTACTGATGTCAAGCCCTTCATTGGTTGACTTCAGCAAGAAGTTTGAGTTGTTGGAGTCACTCAGGGTATTGGAATTGTCTTTCTCGAAGTTAGATGTGATTATTGTTGAAGATAGCAACACAGCCTCTTCAGGTACCGTATCCTATATCACTCTAATTTAATCTGTTTATCATCTCTAGCTACAAGCCTATAACCTAGACTGCACATATAATATTTAGTAGACAATTTGTTTAATTTTGTCATGAAAGTGTGTGTGTGTGTGTGTGTCTGAAATGTTAACTGTTGAACAGGGATTTGTGTAGAGAAGCTCTTCGACATGATCACTTCTCTGAAACGCCTAGCATGTCTAAACCTCAGTGGAGTTCAGAAACTATTAGAACTGCCATCTTCGATTGAGAAACTCCTTAACCTCCAGGTCTTGGTGTTGAATGGATGCAGAAATTTAGGCAAAATACACGCCAAAATCACAAGTTTGAAGAGGCTTGTTGTCTTGGACATTGGAACATGTCCCCTCGAGCACCTGCCTCGGGACCTAGGGAGCCACTCTTATCTTCAAGAACTCTCTGGATTCAGGGTGGAAAGTCGGGCTAAAACACAGGGTTGCACCCTTCTTGAGCTTGGAAAACTGGAGCAGCTAAGAGTTTTTCGAATTACAATAGGTGATGTGGCTGAAATCTCCGAAAAAGAAAAGAAGAGCCTATCAAGTCTCCAGAACCTCAAGGTTCTAGCTATTGATGCTGCAGATACATGCAATCAAGAAGATCTGGAAATGATAAATGAGCTGGAGTTGCCTCGAAAGATAGAGGAGCTGTATCTCAGGAATTACCGCTCCCGAAAAACGCCAAACTGGTTTAGTCCCTTGAGGCTTCCTAAATTGCATTATCTTTCTATTGAGGATTGCGACGTTGAAAGCCTAAAGGACAACTGCCGTTGGAAAATTGAAGGTTTGTATTTAAAATTGTTAAATATGTTAGAGGTAGACTGGAATGACTTGAAGAGGGTTGTGCCAGCATTACGCTACATGGAGATTAGCAGATGTTCCAAATTGAAAAACTTTCCCATTGACGTTGTCAATCCAGGGGTTTGGAGAAAGTGATGGATCAATAACAGGAAGGAAAAATCACCATGGAATTAAGCTTTGATTGTTGGAGAGTTCATGAGCATATTGCACCTCTATTCGTATGAAATTTGTGTTCTATGTATTAGGGTACAAGACATTTATGGGATTTAGTGTGGTGTTATATTTGCTTGGCATGTAAAGGTATTTCATTATGTGTGATGCACTGTGTTTGAGCCCAAAAGAATTTTTGGCAAGATCCTTTAGTGGATTTAGCAGAGCGGGCCGATACCTGCAGCCCAAAAATAAGACTACTTGGGTTTGGGTTACAGCTTTACCCATTCCAAGATCTATGAGGAAAACGAGCCCCTTATTGGAGTCAAGTAGCAGAGATTGAATATGAAACTTCAATAAATAATCTGTACCTACACGTACGTTTACAAGCATAATTATCTATAATGAGCCACGCTCATTGTACCGCCAGAGGTATCGAATCTCAACAAGTGGGTAACCTGCGAAGACATGGCCAGGCGGGCTACCGCTCGAGCCCTGGATCGCCTCCAGATCACCGCTACGCGCCGCGTCAAGATGGCATCAGAAGCTCCAGACGCTGGGAACCAAAGCACATTAGTCCCACATCGGAAACAAAAAGAAGATCAACCTCTTTCTCACCTATAAAAGGTTCTCTCCTCTCTCCTCATTAATTACGCATTTACTACTCATTTATTGCTATGCCGCCTGTATACAGTGACTGACTTAGGCATCGGAGAAGTGAAGACCGCCCAACGCGGTATCCCTCTGACGCCCTGTCTCTCGTGTTTCAGCAAGCGAAAGTTATCAAGTCCTCGGAGTAGCGGTCTGCCCATCGGACCAGCGTTAAACGAAGAGTCGGCTACCTCCGGACTGTGAGCATTAACATAATCATTCTATGGTAAGGAACAGTTGAAACCCTAAGGTATATATACCAGGTTTCAAGGATGAAACAGACACAACTCTTCAATCAATCAATCCCAGCGATTATCAAAGCCCCTCCGGAGCAAACCTACCTGCAACCTAGTTGCAAACCAGTGAAGCAAGGGTAACACCCTCGCAACCCAGCGAAGCTAAAGATACGTTTTAGAAAACCCATGCTTTCTCAGAACTTCCCAGTGATTGCTCTGCTCAACCTACAACGTTGAGTATCGATTCGGTGTCGCGAAGAGATCACAACCAAAGCCCTTACCAGTAAGGCAAAAAGTCATTTTTTGGAAGGCATAGAAAAGAACCATGTGACGAGGTTGGTGCTCTCCTCGTCCACATCGTTTGATTCAGAAGTCAGGTCAAGCGATTCCTCGATGACTGCACCCCACAGTGCTGGCACGCTCGCGCATTCAAAAGAGACAGTTTGCACGCCAATTGGTTTTGGAGCCAAACATTTTGGCACGCCCAGTGGGACCTTCTTAGCGTTTCTTCGTGATCACAGCCATTGGGAAATCAAGCGCAAACCCTTACCAAAAGGTTTACGCTAACTGTCCGAAACATAAGACCTCCAGTTACAGGCCACACTCTCTTGCAGACTGTCGTGGTCTTTCTGACGAACAGGTGACTCAAAGGTTCTCACTCAACTCACGGTCATCTGACATGTCGACTGAACAGGGTGAAACTCCCCAGCCCACTACTGAGGGCAACAAAAATCCGTCGGTGCAGCCTAATGAGGCTGACAACGCGTCCAAAGCCACCCAGGTGATCGCGAGCGCGGAGGAAACTGATTCCTTTGTGCCCTTTACCGCCCCGGCTGATGCGAGCATTGAAGTGCGTTTTGCTATCTTTCAGCAGAATACTATCGCGTATAATAAAAGGGTGGAAAAGGCCCTCGCAGAAGAGCATCGAAGGCTAGACGAGCTTTCGGTCTCAATGCAAAATTTTGAGGTCTCAATGCAAAATTTTGAAGCAAGTTCGCGGCAGACACAACGATATTGGCAAGACATGCACAAGAAAAGCGAGGAAAACCACAAGATGCTCATGGATATGATTAGCAATCAAAGCAAAACCATCTCCACCGATGTTGCCAAGCAGACTGCATCAGAGTTGGCAGGTCTTTGCAAGGATGGTTCTAACCTTGCAACAGAGGTCGCCATGCAGAGAGCTGAATTGAACCAGGCTAAAGAAGTTCTGAACAAAGCTCTAGGAGATCCTAATGCCATCCTCGGATCGCTTGGTCAACCTTCGGGATCTGGCAAATACATACGTCCTAATGCTCGAGATAAGGGTAGCAGCAGCATGGCCATACCTTCTGCAGCGGCTACTGCCCCGCCAGCTAAGAGCAAGGAAATAGCCTTGGTAATTTGTGGTACTAAGGCCACTCCACCGCCCCCGCAAAAGAAGATTCAGAAAACCGGTGAAGGCACTCTTGCCGATCCTGTTGCGTTTACTCAATATGACAGCGATGGGGCGAAAAACATATATGAAGAACTGCCAGGAAATTACTATGACATTGACCAAATATGCAACCTGATCAAGATAATAGCTCTGGTAAAGGATGTGACCGCGTCAGCAGTAAACCTCCAGCAGTCCACCATTCGTCTCGGGGAAGGAACATCAATTGCTGACCAAGCTATCCCTTTGCAAGCTGCTCGCCAGACTGTGACAATACCTCTTCCTCCTGGCCCAGAGTATGTGAGACGCGAAGAGGTTGAGGAGATGATCAGGTTGGCCAACCCTAGAGCCCAACTTGACGGGATATATGAAGGACCCTTCCCGCCGCATATAATGCTCTCTCGTTTCCCTAGGGGCTATAAAAATATCATATTTTCTACTTTTTCAGGGGAGGATACTGAGAATGCGGCAACTCAGCTGGCTAGGTTTAGGGTACAATGCGGCCAGTATCAGAATGATGACATCCTCAAGTGCAGGATCTTTGGCACCTCTCTATCTGGCGCGGCTTTTAGATGGTTTTCTAAACTACGCCCAGGATCAGTGGCTGATTGCCAGCAATGGAAAAGCTTTTCCGAGAGACTTTTGGAGCTATTGAGTCTGAAGTTAACTTGGCTTCTCTTACTCAGATGGCCCAACAGCCCAACGAGTTTTCTGTTGCGTATCTCCAACGATTCCAGATCCAGAAGGCCAAGCTGAGTTTGCTTTTGCCTGAGAAAGAATTAGTCAAGTTGGCAATCAAAGGCTTGGAACCACGCCAGCGGAAGAAGCAACATGGTAGCATGATCCAGTCCATGGGAGAGCTTATCACAGAGGTGGGTAGCTTTGAGCATCTCCTAAGAGAGACTGATGCCAGAAAGAATGCATCCAAGGGAACATATGTACCAGGGAAACACCGTACAGTGGCGGCGTTGAACTACCAACCGTCTACCTATGATCCTTACTACCACCATCAAGGGGAAGAAGTGTTCCAGGATGAGGATGAGGAAGAGGAGAATGATGTCTCCGCATTTGAGCTGACAGGAAGGAAGAACTCCGCTCTCAAGCAATTGAAAATATCTAAGGAGCCTGTCAAACTCAAATATGTAGCCTTCACCAAACCTGAGTTCGCGACGTACACATATGATGCCAATAAGGCACATGAGATACTAGTTGAAATGATCGCCGCGAAGATGGTGAAAAAGATTTTGAACCTTTCCCTAAACCAGATCAGCTGAAAGGAAAGAAGTACTGCAAATTCCACAACCTGTGGAATCACAACACGGCTGATTGTGTGAAGCTAAAGAACCAGATTTAAGTATGGCTCAATAATGGTAGTTTGCAGGTGGAAGCTCCGGCGACCGCGGCAGTGCTCGTAGACCTGAACCCTTTTCCCGACACCGGGGTCAATATGGTCGATGTAAACTGGACCAAACAGAAACAGAGGAAACCAACCCTAGATTTGACTATAAGGGGAAAAGAAGAAAGTAAGGACGAGGTCCCGGAAAAGAGGAAAGCCAGACCTGTCAGCGAGGCCTCACCAGTAGTCCTGTGCTCGCAATGTAAAGAGGAATGTGGCATCCAAGTGTCACACGAAGATGTCGAGCAGACATTTCACTTTGACTCTTTCCCGCCAATCAAGTGGGCTTCGCCATCGCGAAATTATCAACCTTCTAATCCTAGAGCTAGAGACAAGATGGAGTCACCGCCATCCCCAAGGGACTCCAACATGTTCAAAAAACTGAAAGCGGCCGTAACCGAACAAAGACAGGATGGGAGAGCTACGAACGAGCACAAAGATATCCTGACTAAACCCTACATTCCGCCTTCTTCGGCATCCTCCATCAAGGAAGGAAAATGGTACACCAGAGAGAAGGGTAAAGCAGTAGAAATTAGCCCTTCCAAGAAAAGAAAGCTGCAGAGCAGGTTTGGGGAAGCCAAGCGAATGTTAGAGGCTCGGGCTCAGGGCCTGATCAAGCCTTCGCAACTGGTCAAATCTCCTGAACAGTATCAGAAGGAGATGGAGGCGCTCGCCGCTAAGCCATTGGCTGTCCCCCATAGTTTCCAAAAGCAAGCACGCTCGGGATCAGGGGCCGCTAAGCCTAGTGTTTTCTGCAGGATCTCAAAAGAACGGACACCTCCGCCAACTAAGAAGGAAAGCTCGCCAACTAGGCGGCCACATGTCAGGCGCAGGTTGTTTCGCGAGGAACTAGAAACCAAGTCTTCAGTTTTCGAGAGACTGGGGGTCAAGAACAGCACTGCAGAAGCCTTGTAATGGTGCCCTAAGAAAGTCCAAAGTATAGTGGTCGCGCCCCTAAAGGAGAGCACAGTAGGGGAACAAAGGTCGGACTCACCAAAGCAGGGTGCCGCGACATAGAAACACGACCAAGTTGAGGTAAAAGGCCTTACTGAAGAATCGTTGGTCGTCTCATTGGCCAAACAGTTCAACATTGAGATTCGGGTCAATGATCCCAAACTCGACCTTGAGGAGGACATGGATGAAACAGAAGCGGTTGACACTTCCTGCAACATGGTTTATGTGCTTCCTGAGAAATATGTACTGCCAGTCGCCGCGCAGGAATGTGTAGAAACTGAGGAAAGTAATGAACAACCTCTACAGATCACCTCGGCCGCAACGACTCCTGTAGAAGAGGTTGTATTTCTTGAAACAGAGGATGCCCATAGTAAAGAGTTCTTCATGAGCTTTACAAGGCCAACACCAGCTATGGTTCAGCACATGAGACCTTTCTATATCACGGCGGAGATTGATGGTACCAAGGTTAGCAAAATCATGGTTGACACTGGAGCCGCAGTCAATGTCATAACAACAAGAACCATGCAGCTGCTTGGAATCAAGAAAGAGAAGATCCAGTCTACTTCCCTCACGTTGAAGAACTTCGTGGGGACTGTAACAAAGACATTAGGCTTTTATTCCTACGTATCAAGGTAGGCCCCCGCAGAGGGGGTTTACGCTTTCTTTATTACGGATTTCTATGCGGCTTATGCGGCTTATAGTTCCATATTAGGTCGAGACTGGATTCACCGG
The DNA here is from genome assembly GCA_002564525.1 of Rosa multiflora. Lineage (NCBI taxonomy): Eukaryota > Viridiplantae > Streptophyta > Magnoliopsida > Rosales > Rosaceae > Rosa > Rosa multiflora. Next base: position 102,108 of record BDJD01004451.1, read on the forward strand.
AGCTATTGTGTTCCATCGACTCTCCACTAGGAGCTGATTATGTGGAACAGGGTAACGGATAAAGCTGAGGTGATCAAAGCAGATCCTCGCCCATTCCCAGTTTCCGCAAATTACGTCGATGCCAGGTACTACTTGGAGCCAATCACTCCATTGCAGGTCAGTGGCATCGATAACAAGGCCCCCCACAGGGGTGACAGCCTCTGAATTGGCACAGTGGGGGCTCATGCTAGTGAAGGAAGGTCTGGAAAGGCTTGGCCATGCTGTGCTCAACCCTCTTAATACTTAATGGATTACGACCTTCCAGAGGAATGGATAGAGGCCTGCCACTCATTGTACGAAAGACTATCCTCGTACTTGGTGGAAAGAGAGTCCTATAATCGTGTCGCGACCTTAGAAATTGTCAACGAAGAGTTCTCTGACCAAGAAGAGGAACAAGAAGAGATTTTCTCGCCCCGACGGCGTTGGATGACACACCTTCGAAGGTTAGGGACCCTACTGAGAAGATCAATCTTGGAACATCTGATGAGCCCATGAAAGTGGCTATCAGCTCTTACTTAGAGCCTAGCGAGAAATAAAGGCTCATCGACCTATTACTGGAATACAAGGACTGCTTCACGGAAAAGTACGAAGACATGCCAGGCCTGTCACAGGACTTGGTATGCCACCAGCTCCCAACACTGCCTGATAAGAGGCCTATGAAACAAGAGCCTTGAAGAATGAACTCTAAGACCCAAGTCCTGGTTAAAGAGGAGGTTGAAAAGATGCATAAGTCAGGCATTATCAGGGTAGCCAAATATAATCAGTGGCTATCTAATATAGTGTCTGTTCGCAAAAAGAATGGCAAAATGAGGGTCTGCGTGGATTACAGAGACCTTAACATAGCTACACCTAAAGACGTCTACCCATGCCGGTCCTCGATATGTTGGTGGACGTAGTAGCGGCACACGAATTGCTATCCTTCATGGATAGAACTGCAGGGTATCACCAGATTCCAGTCGCGAAGGAAGACAGACACAAGACCGCCTTCCGGTGCCCAAGGTTCGCAGGCGTTTTCGAATATGTGGTCATGCCCTTTGGTTTGAAGAATGCCTGGGCCACATATCAGAGAGCCATGAGCCTGATCTTCCATGACATACTTGGAAAAATCTTAGAGGTTTATATTGACGATGTGGTCGTAAAGTCTAAGAAGCGAGGGGACCACATCGTAGATCTTAGAAAAGTTTTTGAACGCATGCGACTACACAAGCTCAAGATGAACCCAGCCAAGTGCATTTTCGGAGTTCAGGCAGGTGACTTTCTGGGATTTATTGTCAATCAGAGAGGCATTGAGGTGCCTGAAGACAAGGCAAATGCGGTCACCAACTCATCTCCCCCGCGAACAAAGAAAGAGCTACAGCGACTGTTGGGTAAGATCAACTTTTTGCGACGATTTATCTCTACCTCTGCAGGTAAGATCCAGCCCTTTTCCCCTATACTAAAGTTGCAGGGATAGAACGAGTTTGTGTGGGAACCCAAACATCAAGAGGCTTTTGACAAAATTAAGGCCTATTTAGTGAGCCCGCCAGTACTGGTTCCCCTAGAGCTGGACTTCCATTAAAATTGTATATTTCAGCGGCTGAGGCTTCCATTGGCAGCCTACTGGCTCAGGATGATGAGGAAGGTGTCGAACATGCCATCTTTTACCTCAGTAGGACACTTACAGATTGTGAAACAAGGTACACTCCCATGGAGAAGCTGTGTCTTACATTATACTTCTCAGCATGCAAGTTGCGGCACTACATGTTATCTTTTACTACTTGCATCATTGCTCAAACCGACCTAGTCAAATATATGCTCTCGCGCCCTATATTGAGAGGTCGTATTGGCAAGTGGGTACTGGCCTTGTCTGAGTTCTCGCTCCAGTATGTTCCACATAAAGCGGTCAAAGGCCTAGCCATCGCAGACTTTTTGGCACATCACCCTATGCTGGACGTCCCCACGGTGAGAGATTTGGATTTTGCTGCTGAGACTATGGATCGCCCGTATTTAGCGTGCTTGCCCGAATATGCCTTGCTGTATCAAGCTACAGTTTCACTCCAGCTCTGGGTATTATATTTTGACGACTCTAGAACGGAAACGCTAGCTGGGGCATGAGTTGTTATGGAAAACCCAGCAGGCGATCGCTTTTCATATTCTTTCCAGTTGGAGTTTCGGTGCACTAATAACCAAGCAGAATATGAGGCTCTCATTATAGGCCTAGAAGTGTTGCTGGAACTAGGGGCAAGGGACATCCAAGTACTCGGAAATTCTCTGCTCGTGATCAACCAGCTCGCGAAAAGTACAGGTGCACAAGTGACTTGCTCGCACCGTATTTAGATCGCGCGCTTGAACTTTTGGTCCAGTTTGAGGACGTGGACTTAGAATATATTCCTCGCGAGTGCAACTTTGCTGCAAATGAACTCGCTCAGTTGGCTACAGGCATCACCTTGAAGTATGGGGTTCGCGAGCGAATCCTCAAAGTTGAGCAACGCATGCTGCCTTCTTGGCTCGCGCGTTCTAATCCACTAGAAGAACCAATGGTTGCGATCTTAGAGCCTATAGACGTGGATTGGTATATCCCTCTGATCGATTACCTCAAGCAGCCAGATGCCTCTGCAGATAGGAAGATCCGCTTTCTTGCACTAAATTACTTCCTCAGAGGTGACGAGTTGCGACGATGTGGCAAAGATGGCATAGACTTCCGGTGTGTCTATGGCCGCGATGTAAAATGATTGATGCGTGAAGAGCATGCAGGCGTGTGTGGAGCTCACCAAGAGGATCCAAAGATGCGCTGGCTCATCAGGAGACATGAGTATTATTGGCCTAGTATTTTGAAGGACTGCATCGCATTCGAGAAAGGATGTCAGGACTACCAGGCACATGGTCCAGTCCAGCACATTCCCAATATCCTCATGCAGCTTATCATCAAACCTTAGCATGTGTGAGGCTGGGCACTGGACTTGATTGGAATGATTCATCCCCACTCTTCACTCCAGCACAAGTTCATCATTGTCGCTACAGACTTCTTCACTAAGTGGGTGGAAGCTGAGCCTTTGAAGGAGGTCTCCGGTGCCACCATTTGTCAATTCATATTTCATAATATTATCTACAGGTTTGACATCCCAGAGGTGTTGGTATCGGACAGGGGGGCAACATTCATGGGTGGCGAGATCGAAAAGCTCGTGGATGACTTTGGCATCCAGTTTATACATAGTACTCCTTATTATGCTTAATCGAACGGTCAAGCGGAGGCCAGTAACAAGATTATCATTACTCTATTGAAGAAGGTGCTTGTTGAGAACCCTCGACAGTGGCACGAGATATTGTATGAGACACTATGGGCTTACTGCACTTCTAAGTGGAACCCTACTGCTACCACGCCCTATGCTTTGATGTTTGGCCATGATGCAGTGCTCCCTTTGGAACTCAATGTTCACTCTCTGCTCATTCAAGATCAGCATCACTTGATCGATGAGGATTATGTTCAGGCTATGTGGCAGGAGCACGAAGACCTTAGCGAGAGGAGCTTATAGGCTTTGGACTGCTTAGTGATGGAAAACCAGCGCATCGCTAGCCCCTATGATAAGCGGACGCGCGGTCGCAGTTACAAGGAAGGAGAGCTCGTTTGGAAAGCGGTGTTACCCTTTGGCAAGAAGTTGACTGGTCGCGGTAAGTGGACTCCGCGCTTGGAAGGACCCTTTGTGATTCATAGAATTTTGGAGCGCTGGGCTTTTCATCTGAAGGATCTGAACGGTAAACTCCACCGCAACCCCATCAATGGCAGGTTCTTGAAGAAGTATTACCGCAGTGGAATTTGAAGAGCAACCAGATCCACCTACCCTTGGGACTAGAGGGCAAACATAGTCTTCCTTAGCTCGCATCATCCCTTCCATTTCGGCCTTTTCTGTGGCCTCATTCTCATGTATTTACCCCACCTAAGAATTTAGGGGGGCAACAGTCTATGCATTTAGGCCTTATGCTCACGGCCTTTACAATATTAGAAGTTAATTGTACTTTTCACTTCAACGTTCAAATTTTTTCAGATCTTTTCAGTTTTTGACAATAAGTGTTAAAAGCATGTACTACAGGGCCTAAAACAGAGGCCTTACTATATAATAACAATATGAAGATACCAAAAGAATGATATTTGCATTCATAACGTGGCTTTGCGGCCAAAAGCAATACAAGTACATTCATGACAATTACACTTGCAAATTACAAAGCCAAAAGTGGTTGAAAGTCTAATGGATTTTAGATCTTCTAAGAGCTTCTAGATCTTCTATCGAGAAGGGTCAGGGAAATGATCGCTCTTTCTCTTCCTCTCTTCACCTTCTTCTGATCTAAGTCGTCGCTGCTATCATTTGTACCAAAAGGAAAGAGAAGGAAATAATCCATCATGGTCTTTCCAGGTGGTTATCCTCCGGGATAGAGGTGGAATCAGTGCTTGAGGGCGACCCAGTTGCCTCAACTCCCTTAGGGGGAAAAACATAAGTCTGTTAGTCAGAGCCCTGAGGTAGGGCGCCGAAGGAGAGCGTTTGGCCTTGGGTGGCCTCCCACCCTTCTTGGTTTTTCTCCGCGCAGGGAAATCTTAGGAGAGGGACTCCCCAGAATGTGAGATCCGGTGCTAGGAGCTCCTTGTGTTCTTCAACCTATCCTAAGCCTTGGATGTTCCATCCAGGCTTTCATAAACCAAAGACATGAGGTTGCCTGAGATTAGGCCATAAGGTCTATCCAGGCATTGAGATTAAGCCATAAAGCCTATAGTTTAGAGGCTGAAGGCGAGATTGTGAGGAGAAGATTTCAGAAATAGAAGAAAGAGAAGCAGAGCTTGTAAAGTTATTTCTGGGCAAGCCATATTGGTATGAGTTTTTACTTCTCCAAAGTACAGGTATTTATAGGGCCAACCTCAGTGGCCTCATCCCTTTGATGGACAGTTGGAGTAGTTTCGGCGCCATCAATGGAGTTCTCGATAAGAATAAATGCTATGATCTCGGAAATGAAGGAAAATTGAAGACGCATGGGAAGCGGAGCAGTCTTCAAGAAGGTAACCGTTCCATTTTGAGGTTATCTTTTTCAAACCGTTTTAATGTGCAATAAAGGCAAGGTTAAACGTTTAACTGCCTATAGATTCAAAGAAATATTTGGGCCAAACAAGGTGGGCTAAAATTTTAAACTAAAGTAGAAATAATAATATTAATTAATATTGTTCGTGCAAAATAATGGGCCTAACTAGAGGCCTAAAGACCTCGGCCCGCATAAGTTAGGCGGAGGAAATGCTTATCTAGGTGAAAACTGGCATCAGCAGCGGCTCGTTCTGCTTGTTGGGCCGCTTCGCGAGCTTGAGCCAGGTTCTGCGACAATGCCTCGGAAGCGGCTAAAGGCTGCTCTAGTTGAGGCTCTTCCTGGGTAAACTGGGCTGTCACAGCAGCTAGTTGGGCCTGGATATCTTGAATTTGAGACCGAAGGTGATTTTGCGCGAGTCTCAAGTCTCTAATGAGGACGGCCCGATCACCCAAAAAGTCGCCCGAAGAGTCCATCTGTTGGGCGAGACCCTGATAGTAGGCTTGGGATTGGCTAGCTTGCGCGGTCACGGCCGCCTTTTCATTAAGCCACCTAGGAAGATCCTACAGTAGTTCGTTTATGTCTAGGAACTGAGTTTCAGTAATGGCGCGCTGGCGACGAAGCACCCTCAGATACTCCAACGCTCTGATGGGCATGCCAGATGTCGAGATGTCAGGACCCAGGAGATGGCGAAGGCCTTCTCTAGCATCATCTACAACCCCGAGTGGGGTCACTTCAAGCAAGCGGGCCAACCTCTCCAATCTGAAAGGGGGTGCAGGCATTGGGTTTGGAACAACAGCGACAGGGGCCTCAAGAGGCTCCGCGACAGAAACTGCCTCCAGCACCGGCTCGGGGTTCACTCCATCTCCTTCTCCAGACACTTGGGGGGCAGGTTCTTGGTCAACCATATTTTCACCAGCCGGTTCATCGGGGTTCTCGATAGCTATCTCCTCGGCAGAGACGACCACTTCCTCGTTTGGAGCGACATTTTGATTCTAGAAAGAGGCGTTAGAATTTGAAAAAGACTAAAGTGGAAATTAGGAAAAGGTGGCTCGCGGGGATTTTGATTCTCGATAGCTATCCCCATCTGTACCTCTTCAACAGGTGGCTCGCGGGGATTTGCTATTACCCTTTATGCCGGGATAGCGTCAACGGTGTCTGGAATTGAATCAGACGCTATTTGTTCCGAGATGGGCATTGCAGTTGGCTGCTCACGAGATGCATCTGGTGTTGGCATTCTTTCTTCAGCCTCAGGCGACCCTCTAGAATTTGGATCTGGACCAGTACTAACTATGAACCGCTTGCGGTATTGATTGGATGTGGAGGATTGGCTGCAGCGGGTGGCGCTTGGGCCTGCGAGACAGATGCTTCTCTGCCAACTTGGGCAGCGGAGGATCCTTCCCCAGCCGGTCTTGAAGACCTATGAAGAACCTGCAAGTGAGGAGCGTTATAAGGACGTACATCATGATGATATGAAGATTCCAGTGCTCGCGTTGAGTATATTACCAGGTGAGCAGCGAGTGGTTCATCCTCTTCCCATGGATCAGTCCAAGGGTCAACGCGACCGCTCTTTCAAGCCAGAGCAGCGGCGATCTAGGAGGATGAAAGAAATCAAGTTAAAATTTAAAAGAAAACACTCAAACACTAGGTGATAAGAGGAGTTCCTTATCGTCTGTGGATCTTCGTCATCAGAAGAGTTTTCGGCCTCAGGCTCCACCTCTACCGCCTTTTGTTTTTGTCTCACTGCCTGACCGGTGGCTGGAGCATTGGCGCTTGAATGTGGCACACTTCCCTGATGCAATGAAGTTTTGAGTTAGGGAAAAGGAAAGAGATAAAAGGAGAATGATGGATAGTCTGTTAAGGGAAATTGCCTCCTGAGAAGGCTCAGGATTACAATGCCAGCTTGAGTGGGACGTAGGGCTCGCTCGGGCTGCTGAGCCTATTCGGGTGGGATCATGCCTCATCTTCAGGAAAGCGAGCAAGCAATTCAGTATCAGCATCATAAGGATATCTCAGTTCTTGAAAAATGGTCTCGAAGAGTTTGTCATCCCTTTGTCTCCAGCAGTTGACAGAGACTTCTGACCACCATTGCTTGTACTCCTCAGCGTTCCCATCGACGGGAGCAATTTCGTTAGCCCAGTTAGGAAGATCGACCAGTGCGAGCATGCTTTGGGCTAGCGGAGTCCCGGTTGGAGGACCAATCCTACGCCAAGAAGTGTTGTAGTTCTAGGCATCATAGAGAGGGAAGGGCACTAACTGGATTAAGCCAAGCTGGCGAGCGAAATGGTTAGGCCCGTAAAGCTCATAGCTAAGTTCCTCAGCGGCAAGCCTGATATCTGAGCAAGAGATCGCTCAGCGAAAAGCCAAGCGCGCCCGATCACTGTAGTTGGGGGCCCCGGGAAGGAACCTATTTTCGAGAGGAGGCGGGAATCTTTTAACGGGCAGATGGGGAACTATGGTGGTTATGGATCTATGAACATGGAGATTGAAACCCTTCCTCTGTTCCCCATGCACGGTGAAGACATTTTTGGCAACATGAAGACTACTTCTGAGGGAGGTGGCGGCTACAGCTACTACTTTGGTGGATGGGACGGCTATAACGGTGGCTCTCGCATTTCCCTTGAGCTCAGCCTCGGCTCAACCTTATTTTCCTATGAAGATGTTTTCTCTGCGAGAGAAGAGACAAAACTGTAAAAAATTTCCTAAGCCGCTGACTCGGCTTAATATTGTAAAAAATTTCTGGAGCCACTGACTCGGTTTAGTATAGTGTAGTGTTGCCCCCTTAGTGTTGTTAGGCGTAGCGAAGAAACGATTATGGACCTAAAAAACAGGCCTTTATGAATGGGCTTCGCGAGTGTAGGAACGCTAGAATTGCCCCCCATGTCTTATGCGAAGAAATTGTCTACGACTCCTCCGAGTAATTTTTGGATCGCACTAATTTTTTTTTAGTTTTTTTTTTTTTTAGCTGAATTCAATAAGACAATGTGAATCAAGGTTTAGACATGCGGCCCAAGTATAGTTGCCTAGACATAAATTTTCTTTCAAATCCTTTGGGCAACCTTACTGAAATAGCCAGGTGGGGGAGGCCGAACAAGAGAGGCAGAATCCATTTTGGCATGAGCTACTCTCACATAGTGGTTTAGGCCCATTTGCACGCACTTCTGGATTCAAGAACCTGTCATGAACGTTGTCCCCTTTCTAGACACCATTTCACATAGGCTATACTTACTAAGATGAGAAAGGTCATAAGTGTGAAGACAGTTCAACAAGTGTTAATAAAAGCCGCCCTTAACCTTAAGGACCTGAACTAGGCACCAATAAGGAGTTTAGGCCAATATTAACAAAAGAGAATTCGCCTATTCCGTTATGATTCACAACCCCTTACGACCATTTGCTGGTCTAGATTCTCCATATCAAGAGCTTCAAAGGACTTGTACTCCTGCATATTTTGCGGGCATCGAATTCCTTCTTATGCGCACATGCCTTAACTCGACATCAAAGTCAAATGGCCTCCAAATATATATTAGAAATTAGTTTCAAGCCACAGCTAGGCCAGACACTACCTTCGCATCTAGCGATGCACAATCTTAGAACTTTTTTTTGTATTTTCATTTTTTATTATTATTATTATTTTTTTTAATGAAAAGAAAACTAGAAACGAAAAATTAACAGAAAATTAAAAACAAAGAAAGAAAGAAGCTAGCAGCACCATGTTTGGCTAACCTCTAGAAGACCACGGGGGAGGCCATCTATGCTTCACTCCAAGCTCCGATGTATCAAAATTTGTAGGGTAAAAATCTCTCCTATGAGAGCTTGTAGGAAAAGAACAAAGATACTTCGCGTTGAAGAATTTGGAGGAATTTGGCTCGTGAGAGGGGTAATCTTGCCCCCCAAGTATCTTTGTTGGTTGACGAGGCATGATCTTCAATTGCAATTTGGGAGATGACGGTATCCCAAGATCGGCTTTGTAGCCAACTGTTGCCAACTTCTCTTGATCAAAGGGATGATCATGGGTCATATCTTGCCCCCCATGCATCTGATCAGTAGCCACGTATTTGGCTTGATCAGTGGAGAAATCAGATATTTGTTCAGAGACAATTGTATTGTCAGAAGAACAATCTTGTTGCTGACCTTTTCCATGCACAGCCTCTGTGTAAGGATGTGACTCACCAGTGAGACCCAGGCAAGTTTGTCTCAGAAACGACCTCTTCGCGAGCAGGTTCTTGGCGTTCCAAGTCGCCTTGTGTTTGTTGTGCCCCTAGCTCAAGCCTCTTGACCTAAATCATGAACTCATCGAGCCGTCGATGGTCCTCCGCGAGAGCTTTTCTCATATTGTCATGGTATGCGGTAGAATTCTTTTGAAGGATACCAAGCCGCTCTTCTATGCTCGCATTCTCTGGAATGGGAATGGACACATAGCCTTCTATCGTCTCCTCGTCATCTGCAGCAGCGGCGTCACCATCAGTTTTATGCGGCTTGTAACTGGAGGCCTTGTGCTTTGAGAAGTTTAGAAATTTGCACTTCTTCTTCTTAAGAAAAACAGGTATGACTTTAGGAATTTGTTTTGGTAAAGATTTTCCTCTGGCATCCCAATAATGGTAACATAAAAAGACTCTGGTGTAGTCCCACTTGGCGTGCAAAATGTTTGGCTCCAGTTTTCCTTGAGCTGGTCAACAGTCTCTTTTCTTGAACGAGCGTGCCAGCACCATTCAGGTGCGGTCGTCGCGGGTGTCCCTTGACCTGACTTCTATCAAGCGATTGTGGACGAGGAGAGCACCAACCTCGTTGTGGGATTCTTTGTGCCTCGTGGTGAGGACTTTGTCTTGTATCACCAAGTCAATACTTAACGTGGTAGGTTAAGCAGAGCGAAATCACCGGGAAGTAGAGAGAACTTTCCAAAGCGTGACTTTAGCTTAGCTGGTTTGCGAGGGCGTTACCCTTGCTTAGCTGGTTCCGTAACCATTGTGGTCGCTGTACTGCAGTCGGCTCCTGAGGAGGCTAGGACCGAAGCACATTGACTGAGGGTTTGGTGGCACTGACAGTCGGCTCTTGAGAAGACTAGGACTGGAGTGTGATCACCGGTAAGAGAAAGAGAGGAGTTTCTCTTAGAGAGGGGTTGCTCTAGAGAGGCTTGGATGATCAAAGAGATTGATTGATGAATTGTGTGTTGAAGTGTTTCATTGTAACCTCTATTTATAGGCTACCATGCCAAAGTGTTTATTCTTAAACAAATGATAGTAGAGATAAGGAATGATGAGTTTTGGAGATAAGGAAGCATAATTGGAGATAAAGAATGATGAATTTAGGAGATAAGGAGATAAGCAAGCATAATTGGAGATAAGGAATGATGAATTTTGAAGATAAGGAAGCACTTTCGGCTCCTTTATTCCTTCAATTATATTTCCATCAAGAATTCAGATTTTGACCGTGAATTCTTCATAACAAATGTTCCACTATGAGTGTAGATCATCCTGGTAAAATTTCAGAGCTTTTGGTATAGTGGTTGGGCCGGAAACGCTGCTGGACCTCTTACAGGTCCAGTTTTCCAGTTTTGCTTATGCAGAAAATTGGACTGATTGTTTGAAGGCCTTCCACTCAAAAATAGCTCTGGCACTCTTCATAAGAATTGATTCTTGGGCTTTCTAGATTAAAACTAGAAATTTTAGCTCATTTGGATTTCATTTGGTTAGTCTGCCGCCCCTCCTTCCTTGTTTAGCTCGGTTTCTCCTAGTCGAAGTAGGAAAAAGTGCTAAAGTTGACTTTTCATGCTTCCATAGTAGGCTTTATTTAGCCTCTAAATATATATTTCGAACTTGTCAACAATATATAGTTTGAGCCACTGACATTGGCTCAATTTCTCCAAGACGTACCTTGTCAGGCCAAAATGCTCATTTTGGGTCCAAACACTATGACTAATCAACTACTTAATTAGTCTAATAGTATTATAGTTATTACCGATTTACTCACATAAGGGACAGTTTTAAGGGATTATGAGGGACAAATGCATCTCAACCACATGTATAAAATCAAGGTTCTAAAAAACCTAGGCGCTAGTCGGGCGGAAGTCCGGGGACTAGCGCCCAGGGGCCTAGGCGTGAGCCTAGGGGGGGACTAGGCGGTTTTTTTATTTTATTTTTATTTTATTTTATAACATATAATTATATAAATAAAAATATAAAAAGTATTATATGAAACTCCTACATTCAATTTGGTTCAATTTACAAATAGATGGAACACTGAGCATAAATTTATTTCAATCAAAACTTTCCTTTATTTGAATCCTTCGAGAAAAAATATACAACAAAAGGATGGGCAGAACACTAAAGTGCTAACTACCACTTCAGACCATTGTCCACCAATAAGAAATGTGACCATCTGTAGCCTTGACTATACAGCACAGGTTATCAGTGGGAAGGTTTGGCTCAAACAGAGGGTATGCGGTCTGCAATTCCTAGCGACACTCCAAGATCCAACTTAGCAACTCATACAAGAACAAGCACGTCCAGGAGTGCAGTACATATACTGTTTGTGTGAGTGCAGTATGAGTTGGATTAGCGACCTGTTCATATTGTCCAGGAGTGCAGGATGAGTTTCCAAAACAAATACTGCCACAGCAGCAACCTGTTCATATTGTAATAAATTCAACTTAGCAACTCATACAAGAACAAACATGTCTAGGAGTATCAACATAGTGTTTTAAATCCATGGTATCTTTTATCACGTGATCTACAATATTTGGAATCCTTGATATGTTAGTGAGCTGGGGCATGGCCTACATGCCAAGAAATCAATTGAATCAATATTCAATAAACTCCAACTACTTTTCTAGGGACAGCATATCAGTAATTACACACACAGAGAGATGAGATAGTAATAACAAAATTAACAACTATGAAGTATGAACAAAACTGGAAAAACTGAAATCGAACCCATAAATGGAAGACTAGTATCGATTGAACCCAGCCTTACTCAGAAATCCAAATCCGAAATCAAATCCTCAAGTCTGTAAGTAAAGTGAGTAACCAAGCAACTTACCCAGAAATCCGAAATCGAGCCCAGCTTCAAGAATCTGAAATCAAAAACTAAAATCGAAGTATTGATTGAACCCAACCTTCAAGCCTTCAAGAACCCATAAATCTGCTTGAGCCTTGACTCTTGAGGACGTCTGCTTTGCTGCTTGAAGAATGGAAGAATGAAAATTGAAAACCCAGTAGCGCAGTCGTAGTAAGAGACCGATCAATTGAAAACTATGAAGAGTGAAAAACACAAACCCATAAACCCAGACTTACCAGTTACCACCGTCAGTCCATCACCGTCGAAGAGAGAATAGGTCGTGAGAGAGGACTCAAAGGAGAGAGGGAAAGAGGTTGTGCGGTGAGTGATTGGGTCTGGGATTTGGTTTTGTCGAAGATTTGAAAAAAAAATATATCACCGAAACGCCTAATCGCTGACCTCCTAGCACCGCCTAGCAACGCCCATCACCGCCCAGCACCGCCTAGGCGGCTGACTTTCTACCTAGCGCCTAGCTCGATCGACTAGGCCATAATCGGAACAGGGTGGCTGCGCCTAGTGCCTAGGCCGATTTTTAGAACCTTGTATAAAATATAAAAGCAGAAATTATAATAACTTAAAACTGTGCATTTATTTTCAGCCGTCAGATTCATTTGCCCCTTACAGTCTCTTAAAAACTGTCTCTTAGGTGAGCAGGACTAATAGTAACTAGCTAATTAGGTAATCTAGGCTTGGCCCATTTTATGGTCTGATCGATCATACATGCTTTCTTGTGTTTGAGCAATGTGCCTTGGCAAAAGAAAAACAGAGGGAGGGTGAAAATGGGCCGAAGATAGCCTAGGCACAATCCTGATCGGCTTCTTGATGCAGCCCATGAGCTTATTACTCTTTATATTCGGGTTCTTGTGTTGCAGTCGAAGCAGTCGAGAGGAAGCTTGAATAACAATCAAAGGTGCTTTGGTGTGACAGCAATTGCAGAGTTCAACAAGCAATCACAGAAAGTTGGTTTTTGCAGGGAACTGATGGTTCTTATTTTTCTAGAGTTGAACGAAAATGTTATAGATACTGATAACGCTAATATGCAGAGACAGGAAGATATTATCATATGACTAGTAGTCTAGGACGTACCACCCCAAGTAGACACTAAAACAGAAGCAAGAGATGAATGAGAAAATGAAATGAAGCAGAAATATGCAGATGATAAGTCAATTCATGACATTTACTGCATAAACTTCATAATTAATTGCTCTAAATAAATTTGCCTCATTCTTGTTTCTTTGGTTTTCTCAATAGCACAAATTCGGTCAGAGTTTTGCATTAGAAGAATTTCTAATTCAAGTTCATTAGCGTTGGTGGTGATACCTAACATCCAATTTGACAAGACAAGCCAAGGAATCGATTTTATACATGTTCAATACAGATCGCATGCAGTAGAGTCCATCAAGTCCGAAAACAAGGAAGAGAAAATAGACACAAACATTTGGCTAGATTACTCGGTTTCATTTGGAAATCTCTAGGGGGTACTCTCAGAAATGTGTTCTGTTTCATCTTCCCCTTTGATCAAATTGGATGACGTGGATGCTCTCGAGGTTACTTCCATAGAAACAGAGGAATCAACTTGAGCAATTTGACTATCATTCAGAGCAGGGGGACAAATCTCCTCAATTTTTTTGTCGCCAACGAGAACACTCACAACTTCAGACATAGTAGGCCTCAGAGTTGGGGATATACTGGTGCACTTTACTGCTAAATTCAAGATGATAATGGCTTGTTTTGCATCATACTTGGTAGACAATGTTTTGTCAACCAAGTCCACCAGCCTTCCTTTTTGCTGTAAATCATAAGCCTGCATTTCCACAATTCCACACACAACATATATATACATCGTGTTAAAAACAATTTGAATAGAAGAAGGCAGAAAAGCATGGCGATGCTAATTTTGCTTACCGTGTCTAAAAGAAATTCAGTTTCCTGGCTATCTCGCGCATGTCCTGCATTTTTCCTTCCACTAACAGTTTCAAGTATAACCACCCCAAAACTGTAGACATCAGCTTTAGATGTCACAATTCCTCGAACATACTCAGGTGCCATATATCCCCTGCAGAAAACAAGAGGTAACTTATCATCACACTAAAGCAAAGATTGCAACAAGTATATATAAAGCCGCAGGGGGTAGATACTGTTTTATAGTTTTACTTACTGTGGCACTTCTACTTTGATGAACTTGAATTGATCATCTTCGGTGTAAAGGCTTGCCAATCCAAAGTCTGATATTTTAGCCTTGAGGTTTCCATCGAGAAGAATATTAGCTGATTTAATGTCCCTGTGAACCATCTTCAGCCTGGGATGCTCATGTAGATACACCAATCCCCTAGCTATTCCCAAGCAAATGTTAAACCTAGCTTCCCACTCAAGTTTCAGTTTTGACTTTGAGTCTGCGACCATACAGTCACCAAATCAATATATTTTCTCCTAAATAGTTACAATGTTAGAACAGAAAAACATATAACAAAAAGAAAGGGCCCATTAGAATAAAAATTACCAAATAAGGCGTGTGCAAGGGAGTTGTTTTGCATATATTCATAGATGAGCAAATGCAGGCCTTTTGTGTTGTAAACGTCCAACAACTGAACAAGGTTCTCTTGATTCATTGATTTTAAGGTGTAGAACTCATTCTTCAACTGATTGATCCTTTCCTCTGAATGAGATGACAGTTTCTTTACAGCTACAATTTTCCCTTGCACTTCAGCCTTGCACGCAATTACAACCAAACAAATGAATATACTATTAAGTCCGTTTCTCCTGAAGAACTGAATTTGCAAGTTAAAGATAGCAAGTTTGTAGTTGAAACTCCACAATAAGGAAAGAGAAAATTAGTTACCTTGTAAACGGTCCCAAAACCCCCTTGACCAATCTCGTTCCTCTTGCTAAAATTCCGAGTAGCATCTTTCAATTGTTTGAGGGTGATAGGCTTTTCTAGACCTATATCTATTTCTGTTCCACAAACAAATGATCAGAGATGTAAGCTAAAGCTCAGTAAGAATTCTTGAAAGAGTTAATGCTTGTCAAATGTTACCAGACAGTATATAATATGTTACCATGTAAGTGATCTGTACCCAGCCATCCCATCATCCAGGCAAAAAGCAATAAAAGCAACACAAAAACTATGATTAAAGCCACAGTAATGAGCGCTATGTGCAGAGGAGATAGTTGTTTGCGTAGCTTGTACTCTGATTTCTCATTTCAATGTTGAATGATCATCCCGACAAGAGAAACAAAATGTAAGTTTGTTATAATTGTACTTTTGATATGCATACAATTAGTAATTGCGTTACCTTAAGACCAGATCGTCCAAAGATATATTGGCATGCAATAATTAATAAGTATCTATTAACCTGGAGTTACGGATATAGCAGATATGAGAGGTCCCTGATCAAGCCCTTTTCCAGCTGAGTAGAAGTGAACCTCTAATGTACCATCATTTATAACAGCCGTGAAATTTTCTTGATATATGTCATTGGGACGTCCTACCTTGTCTATAATGTTGAAATCCTTCAGTTTCCTCTCACCCTACAACAACCAATGACCATTCATACTTGGTTGGTTCAAATGACAAAGCATGCAAGAATACTAATGCAAATCGGTGGGTGCTGAGTACTGGTGACAAAACTAAGAAAAACATTACCTGAATATATACATCAAATACGCGTTTAGTTGTATTTCTGTAATTGTTATCCTCATCAACAATTTCAGCAAAGTGAAGTGTTACACTGTATTTGCCTTTACGTAAACAGAACCCGTAATATTTTAGAGAAACAGGGGAAGTGCGAGCATTATCGTATAAAACTGCTTTAGAGGAAAGCCCACATTTCACGGTTTTTAAGAATATACTAGAATTGGAAGCATCCTCTAGATCCACGGTGCTACCAGTACTACTCCGAGCCCAGTTTCCTTTTGGACTCGGGTAAAATTGTGATGTATCATTATCTTGATCATAAACATTTCCATCAACAAGTGCTTCTCCACCACCACAATTTATAAACAATGAATGGTCTGGAGAAATTAAACATATTTACTATTAATATATAAAATTGTTAGATTAGATAGACTGGTAGAGTTTAATATAATAAACTTGCACTTACGTTTTCCCCCAGAACAATACTTCTTTGTAGTTGGGTCCGTCCTGTATAATCGCCACAAGTTATTCTAAATATCTTGATCGTCAAGTTTTTCTTATAGTATAACAGACAAGGTATGGTCATACGTATTTGGCAGACAGGTTGAGGAGTTGCAACAGCAGGAAAACAAATTCCTAGAACAAATATCATGCAATTAATATTTCAAATATATTAAGAATCCTTAATAATAGAATAGATAATTCCTTACAGTTCTAACTTGGGCGACAGTTTAGAGGTTAGCTTTGAAAAATTATTGTATGAAAGATCCCTGTAATGAAAAGAAATATAGATGAGGAATATTGTACGTAGACCGGAGGTACCTAACAAATATTGCTTCTAACTGGAGAATGTCAACAGAGGTATAGATGTTATCGGTATCTAAATACACAATAGATAGGATGCACCAAGGATGTACAAATATTGAAACATACATCTTACTCCAGGTTGCATTTTGAACCCAATCAGGAATTTTCCCAGAAAGCATATTGTTTGAAAAGGACCTGAAGAGAACATGCATGAAGTATATTATTATATCAGCAAGTATAAACGTTCTGGCAATTTTCTATATTTGTGGATAAATATATTCATGAGAGTTTAGAAGGGTGGAGAGTAATATGTCACGTACGTACATATAACTCAAATTTAAGTTTTCCAAAGAATCTGGGATTCTACCCGTTAAGCTGTTGAAGCTCAAGTCTCTGCAACACAAAACTAAATAGGCATGAGACTTGTTTGGGGGGAGACGAAAAAGGATGAGAAAAGAGAAATGTTAGGGAGAGCGAGGGATCAGAGAAATAAAAGATAACATAGCTAAAGCATGTTAATATATCTTGCCGGAGCTTTACTAATTAAATGTAGGTTTAAAGAGGAAACTAAACAAAAGAGCTTACAGGTTCGATAACGATGACATATTTCCTATGTAAGAAGGAATTCGACCAGTGATTGAGCAGTTTCTTAGTATCCTGCAGATGCAAGCCAACAAATTTGACTTTTACTATTAAACTCTGAAGAAGTGAGGGAGTACCCTTAAATTTCAATATTTAAATCGAGGATTTAAATTGAAAATAATTAAACTCATTATTTTCATGTTTTATTAATAATTCGAATAATTTTTTGATTGAAATAATATATGGTGGGTAATAAACAATTTACTAACAAAATATCTAAGCTTCTCATCATAGGTGTAGACAGTGGAAACTGGAAATGTGAATCTCCTACATCACTTATTGCCCTACATTTAGAAATAAGCAAAATTAGAAAAGGCAAAACAACATATCATCAGTTGAATATATATATATATAAGATGAGCTTTCTATCTCCAAAAGACGAATATAAAAATAGCTAGCTAGTGCCGGTGGGGCTGTAATTGGCACACTAGCTTAATCGCTTACAAAAGATCTAGCCCAGATAAATTAAAGATTCCGGCAGGTATCCTTCCGTGGAAATTGTTTCCGTTGAGCGAACTGTACAAAATTTAATGAAGTTAATTAGAGCAATTAATATTCAAATATAGCCACTTGTGTACGATTGACTACCGTGCAGTACAGGGACTACAGGCTATATATAGAAAACTCAGGTACGTACAGTTCCCAGATTGAAGTCCAGTTGGCTATGAAACCAGGGAAAGGGCCAGACAAATAGTTACCAGCTACAGAACTGCAAGCAACCAAAGTAATTATCAGATCATAATTGGTCGGTTCAATAATCAATTAGATTACAGATAGCTAGCTAGATTAATAAGATATTTAAGCCCAAAACTAAATTGAGTTTTTCAAACTCGTCCAATGTGGTACAATTTTTGTTTTTTTTTTGTGTTTTTTTTTTTTTTTTTAAGAATATCCAAATTCTCTTTTCATATATAATGAAACTTACAAGTACAGAAGGTTTGTCAAATCTCCAAGCGTTTGTGGGAGAGTACCAGATATTATATTGTCATGCAAACGCCTTCACAAAAGGATAATTAAGGAGCTTGCTCGTGAGAATTAGTGGATATATATGCACACACATATACAAAAATATATTCATTTGATTTGATCATTGGATATATATATATATAGGGGTATTAAACAACGGTAGGTACGTAAAGTTTACTTACAGTGAACCGAGATAAGTCAGTGCACCCAAAGATGGTGGTATAGGACCCTCGAGAAGGTTGCCACCCAGATTACTACATAATACGGAAGGATCAATACACATAAGTGAACTCAGTTTTAAATAAGGGAAAAATTCACCAACGGTGTCTGGACACTTAAGGGACTTTCAGAATGATACCTGAACTTACAAAGTTATCAATGTGATACCTGGACTCATTTTTTGGTATCAATGTCGTACCTATGACCAATTTCCGTAACGGCTCCGTGACAGAAATTGGCCGTAGGTATCACATTGATACGAAAAAATGAGTCCAGGTATCACATTGATAACTTTGTAAGTTCAGGTATCATTCTGAAAGTCCCTAAGTGTCCAGACACCGTTGGTGAATTTTTCCCAATTTTGCACGTGAGTCACTTAATGAAGACAAAATGACTGATTTACCCTCAAATTCTTTCTTTTTTTTCTTTTCTTTTTTTCTTTATTCTTCTTTCTTTCTTTCTTTCTTTCTTTCTTTCTTCTTCTTCTTTTCTGGTTTCTTCTTCCCCTGATTTGAATCATCAAGATTCAAATCATCTTGCTCGTCCGATTCCCACCGCCGCTGCGTCTCAATCCACCTTCATGCACCACAGATGTTTCTGGTTCCCCCAACTTCAAATCCTATAGCAAATTGAAATTGTGCATTGAGGCTTCACCGCACACTCCGAGTTCATCCCCGCCGCCGTCGCCAATGACTTGACCACAACAACCTCCACCACCGCACAACAACGTCATCCTCCGCTGCTTCTCGATTGGGTTTGGGGATAAGGACTACTTCTTCCTCCACTGCTAGCGAAATCGTGGAGGCTCAAGGCAACATTCTAAGGGCCACCGGCCTGAAGGACAGCCACAGCAAGGTTTGCACAACCAAAGGCCCCAGGGATCGCAGTATCAGGCTCGTCGCCCACACCGCCATTCAATTCTACGACATGCAGGACCGGCTTGGATACGACCAGCCTAGCAAGGTCGTCGATTGGCCGCGCAGGACACGCAGAACGTGAGCCTCAATTTCTCGATGGTGGAGGCTCC
>BDJD01004451.1:121691-166507 GCA_002564525.1 Rosa multiflora
CGATGAAGTTGCAGGTGAGGATGGTGTGGAGGTGGTGTTGCATGTCGGGAAGAAGGAGAGGATGGAGGGGTGTGATTGGAGTTGTGATTTGAGAGTGCAGGGCTGGCGGGGTCTGAGTTTCTGATCAATGGAGTATAAAAGGGGGTCGGAGGACAGAACGAGAGTGGTGGTGGTCAAGTCATTGGCGGCGGCGGCGGGGATGAACTCGGAGTGAACGGTGAAGCCTCAATCCACAATTTCAATTTGCTATAGGATTTGAAGTTGGGGGAACCAGAAACATCTGTGGTGCATGAAGGTGGATTGAGACGCAGCGGCGGTGGGAATCGGACGAGCAAGATGATTTGAATCTTGATGATTCAAATCAGGGGAAGAAGAAACCAGAAAAGAAAAAGAAGAAAGAAAGAAAGAAAGAAAGAAGAATAAAGAAAAAAAGAAAAGAAAAGAAAGAAAGAATTTGAGGGTAAATCGGTAGCTAGCAGTAATTATTTAAAGGGAAAAATTCACTAACGGTGTCTGGACACTTAGGGGACTTTCAGAATGATACCTGAACTTACAAAGTTATCAATGTGATACCTGGACTCATTTTTTCGTATCAATGTCGTACCTATGACCAATTTCCGTAACGGCTCCGTGACGGAAATTGGCCGTAGGTATCACATTGATACGAAAAAATAAGTCCAGGTATCACATTGATAACTTTGTAAGTTCAGGTATCATTCTGAAAGTCCCCTAAGTGTCCAGACACCGTTAGTGAATTTTTCCCTTTAAATAATTACTGCTAGCTAACTAGCTGGCTTTAATTCCTTCAACGTACCTAATTAATTGCTAAGTAGTGAAACACGATATGATTGAAACCATGAACGCGAAGAAATCGACTTACATAGTCCTGGCGAAAGTCAAATTTCCTAAGCTCTCTGGTATAGACCCAGTCAATTGATTGTTTGAAAGATACCTGAATGAATTAATGTACAAAATAGTTCGACTAAATAACAGATAATTTGATCAAAGTAGTGAAACAGGACATGATCGAAATCATGAACGCGAAGAAATCGACTTACATAGCCCCGGCGAAAGTCAAATTTCCTAAGCTCTTTGGTATAGGCCCAGTCAATTGATTGTTTGAAAGATCCCTAAATGAATTAATGTACAAAATAGTTCGACTAAATAACAGATAATTTGATCAAGACGTTCATACATATAATTAATCTGGCATAATTAATTAATGGACTATTCACGTACAGGTAGAATCGTGCGGTGACATTAGCCCTGTCATATTGCTTAAGCTTGAACAGTTGGTATGCATTTTGATCACTGCATGCATGTACGTACATATCCGGAAAAAAACATCAATTTCATTTTCCCATTCCGAAATTCAGTTGAAAGCCATTTCCAATATTTGTAAATAGAACTAAGGCCTCGTTTGATTTGCAAAATGAAAAATATGGGAAGAGAAACTTTATTTTTTAATTACTGTGTTTGACACGCCCAAGTAAAATAATAACTTTCCTGCATGAAGACAAAATAGAGGAGAAAGTGGATCCTTCTGCACCCATGAGATGATGAGATTTATTTTCTCTCAAACTTTTCCTACATTAATTGCATATTAATTACATATACTAATTTAAAGGTCATTATTACCAACTTTATCCAAGAAATTTTGAATCTTGAATTGTTTGTATTTTGATCATAAAGATACAATTGGAAAATCGATATTAGTTATTGTCTTATATTCATACACAAACCAAACATCGGAAAGAAAAGTAAATACATTTTTCAATTACTTTCCCGGTGTTTCCAAACATTGATTTTTCAATTACATTAATTGCACATTAATTGCATATACTAATTTAAAGGTTATTATTACCAACTTTATCAAAGAAATTTTGAATTTTAAATTGTTTGGATTTTGATAATAAAGATACAATTGGAAAATTGATATTAGTTATTGTCTTATATTCATACACAAACCAACATCGGAAAGAAAAGTAAATGCATTTTTCAATTACTTTCCCGGTGTTTCCAAACATTGATAGGGAAACTAGTGAACCCCCATGCTGATAGGAAAAACCAAGAAACCAATTTCCTTTTCGCAAACCAAACGAGACCTAAGTAAATACATCTCCTTATTCATTCGAAGTTTCGAGCACATGCCACTTAAACAATTTCCGAACTTAGCTAGTATATGTGTGATGTTTGTGTGTATAACTGTATATAATATAGGTATCTATATATGTATGGAGAAACTTACGATGTATGCATTGAGACCGCCACATTTCCTAAAGTGGCTGGTATGGATCCATTTAATTGATTGTATGAAAGATCCCTGAACGTGTAAATAAATTAATAACGTCCCAGTAGATCCTATTTAATATTGATATATCCATGAGATGAAATGATGAAATTAATTAAGCCAAGATTATTAATGGCCTCCATACTTACAGGTCGAAGACAGTGATAATACCCATGCTGCGCTGCGAAGAAGAACGGGTGCACAAACATGGCTGGCTGTATCGAAGCAAAGAAAAAACTTGAAATATATTGCTAAATCAAAACCTTTTTTCTTTTTTCTTTGTAGGTCAACATGATATATAAGACTTACTTTAATACTTTAAATTTCATATTCCCCAAACTGGCTGGAATGAGTCCGGTCAATTGATTTCTGTAAAGTTTCCTGACAATTTGGCATGTACACATGCAAACCAACTTATTATCAATGTTAATTTTTTAAACAAGTAATTTCACTAATAACCAAAAGATGATCAATTTTTTTTTTTTAATCCAAGCTAGGTTTGATAAGCACATATCAAGTTCGAGAAATAAAAGTTCCAGAACCAAATTCACAGCTATGGATATAAATATGGCAAGTTGGCCGCGACAACCATAAATCCACAAGTATAGACTTACAGGATGTTGAGCGAAGATAAATTTCCCAAGCTAGGAGGTATAGAACCAGTCAATTGATTCCCACTGAGATCCCTGAAAATTGAACCAGCTTACAAATTCAAGTTAATCACTTAATTGTCTGAATGCTTTGGAACCATATATAACATATCAATAGACTTCTATCATTTTTTTTTTCTTTTTCTGGCAAATTTGTGCTACATACTCTCAAGAAAATTTAAGAAAAAGAAAGTATTAGGAACTGACAAAAAAAAATTAGTAATATAATATATGGAAATAATGGCATCGACAAAAATTTTCGTTTGAGAAATTGATGTTGGAGTTGTAAGAGGTTGGAGGTAACAAATAAGACGACAAATATCTATGGCACTAGGTATTGGTACAAACCCAAGATAGTAATTATTGATCATATTAAAAAAGACATTAAACAGGTAATGCTAGGGAAAATTAGAGAAATTACAGTGTCTTAAGATGTGTAAGATTGGCTAGTTCTTCAGGAATAGATCCGGTCAAACTTTTACCCCGCAGTTCACTGTCAAAATATGAAAGCTAGCTACTTAACGAACAACTTCAATCAAAGATTTAACATACGAATTGCATATATGTATAGTTAAAATCTAAATTTTCAAACTTACATTTCTGTGATGTGGCAAATGGTGCCTTCTTGAAAAGTGCAGTCACAAGTGATGCCATCAATCCCATTATAGCTGCTTTCATTGCAAAATGAGCGTTCAGAGGACATTGGAGTGTCTAAACCCAACTTCCATACTATTTCATTCAAAGTGCTCACTGTTGACCAACATTTTATTTTATATTAGCAAAAAAAACTTGCGTTATGTAGGAGAAAAATACTATTAGACTAATAGCTAGTTGGTGTTAACAAGATTGAGTTTAATTTTTTTTAATTTAATCTAATTAAGAAAAAAATGCAAAAACAAAAATGTGAAATATAGATCTCAGCCTACATATATTGATTTACAATAGCAGTGCAATAGCAGTGCAACACATGCTAAATACACAAACATAAGTACCTATTATACAATTTGTTTACCTTTTTAGATTACCATCTTAACCTTTAACCCACAAAAATCCTCAATGACAATTGTTTATTTAATCCTCGCTCCATGATTGTGGTTAAGGTGGAGAAAACTTGGATGCCATGACTGTATGACTTGTTAAACTTTAGAATTATACATGCAATATATTTCATTGATTCATGAATCTTATTTGAGTTGAGTTTAGTTAACGAAATTTCTAAATCATATATCTTATTTCAATTTCATAGCTAGCGACGAGTAATCAAAGTAATTGATCTGATACAAAATATTTTAATTTTTTAAATGCTAAATATTTTTGGGCTTTCTTTTGGAACTCCACAAACAATAACATATGAACAAGAGGAAACAAGTAGAAAGCATGGTAAAGAAAAATCAGCCTTCGATATCTACATCTACGAGGGTTGTTGTTGTATCAGCCATCTTTGACATATATATTCCTTTTCATAATTCAAATTTTGCTAGATCTTGAGGGATGTAGAAAGTAGAAACCAGAGAGAGCAGCAAAAGAAGAAGAAAAAAAAAATCAGAATTTAACACAGATGTTAAGGGAAGCAAATGGATAGACGGGCAGAAGAGCAAGTTCAAGCCAAAATTTTACTACATGTAAATTTTTAAAGGGATGCAATTAAGAGTTCAGGGTGGTGTATATATTTTCTTAAACTAAACAAATTCGGACTCCTTTGATTGAATTAAAATGTATGAATTGGGCCAATTAGGTTAGAATTCTATTTTATTGTACGGATTTTTCTCACATGTTGTTTGGTTTTAAGAAAAGGATATGAAGTGGATGATAAATTACCTTCTTCATCAAGCAACTTTTGAGCTGTACTCTGATATTTGAATTCAGAACCAAGCTGACAAAGAGTAAAGATGAGGCATGGAATTATAAGAGAGAAGCTGACAAGTCTTGCTGAAGCTTCAGTACCCATTTTCTGATTTTCCCGAATGAATTCTGTGGATTAATTAATTCTACTTCTTATAATATAATATATATATAAGGCAACTTGGTAAGCTTTCCGGTTTTGGGCCGTACGTCCCACGGTCCCACCAAAATGTAGCCACGCAGTTAAAAAAAAAGATCATTATCAACTTTACAAAAAGATTGACAAAAAAAAAAAAAAAAAATCTTTTCTCGATCACTTTCCGGTTTTCGCACACCAAAAATATATGGGAAAAATTCACTAACGGTGTCTGGACATTTTGGTGACTTTCACAATGATACCTAAACTCTGAATGTTATCAATGTGATACCTGGACTTATAATTGGTTGTCAACAAAGTACCTACGTCAACTTTCCATCACGGCACTGTCAAGTTGACCACGTGTGACGCACGTGAGGCCCAAAAAGAGAAGTAAATGACTGATATGCCCTCAAATTACTTTTTTATGAAAAAATAATTAATTTAAATGAATAAAATAATTAATTCTTAAAATAAATTTTATAATTAACAGAAATAAATAATTAAAAAAGAAATTTTTCTCTCTCATTCATCATCAGCTACACACAATTGTTCTTCTCGGGGCTTCGTTTATGTTCACTAGCATCCGATAATTAGAAGCCGCTCTGCGAATTGCGAACAGTACCGATGAACCTCTATTTACTCAGAGATCTTCACAATCACTCAGCCCCTAAATTCTACCTGCGTCTCTTACCCAAAACCTCACCTGCTTCCGATTAACCGCCGTCTATGCCGCCAGGGCCTTAGGGTTCTTTATTAGTCTACTTTGGTAGCCAACTAGCGATGAATCCAAATCCAAACCAACCTACAGCACCTCCACCTCCCGGGCCTCAAATGCTGCCGCCTAACCTTCCAATGATGCCACCAATGCTATGGTGTCGCCCAACCCTCTGGTGACGAGCACTTTCTGGGAGATCACAATTGTGCGTGATCAATTCAAGAACTTGCAGGACGCTCTTGGTGGGGTGAGGGGAAGGAGGGAGGAAGCAGAGGATGGAGGCGTACCAGCGGCGGAGGGAGGAGAGGCCTCGAAATTGTCGTCCAGCTTTAGAAGATGAACATGAATGGAGGATGAGGAATGGCCGTGCCAGCTTCTGTACTCTAGCAAATGCGCTGCTCAGAAAGAACTTAACTTTCCAGGTCTCTCTCTCTCTTCTTGTTTGGGTTCAATTTGGTTTTTTATGAAATGAAAAAGCCTCAAGATTTCTGGGTTTGCTTGTTTTTGTGCTTTTCTTTCATTTTGGTACATAAAGATTGATTCTTTGGTTGCTTTTTTTGTCAAGCTGTTACTTTTCTGGGTCCATTTCAGTTGCTAAATTATAGTGATACAAAGATTTTGTATTGGTTTAATCACCCAATGTTAAGATTCGAGTTATGTAATTCTGTATGTTCTTTTATATAGAAAATGAATATGAAACAGAATGTTCGGCTTGTTTCAGTCCCAATTTTGCCATGTATAATGCTCCTTCTCATCCAAATTTTGGTCAACCATGAACTGGACAAGCCTAAGAATAGGTGTGGCTGTGTTTGTGTTGATACTAACGGAGACGGCGAATGTGAGAAAGTTTGTGGATTGGAATACTCAATTGTGGATCAAGGGTTCACTTCTCTCCCAAACTGGGTTTGTCCTGCTTAAGAAGATGAACATGAATGGGTTCAAGAACATGAACAATTGCTGGGAATTCTTTTGCTTTTTTTTTTTCGCTGGCTTTAAGAAGCTGAACATGAAATTCCTAAGTTCAGATACTTATTGGATTGGGATTTTTTTTTTTTTTTTTAGAATGTATTTGATTGCGATCTTGATTAATAGAAGAAAGAAAAAAAATATTCAACTTTTATTTTTAATATAATAATTTATTCAGTTTTTATTTTTAATTTTGAATTTATTCTCTTTAATGTTTAATGGAGTGAAAAAGTCTTTTTTGCCCTCATTTTCAGCCTCACGTGCGTCACATGTGATCAAAATTGACGGAGGCATGGGGGAAAGTTGACGTAGGTACTACGTTGACAACCAATTATAAGTCCAGGTATCACATTGATAACATTCAGAGTTCATGTATCATTGTTAAAGTCACCAAAGTGTCCAGACACCGTTGGTGAATTTTTCCCAAAATATATAACAAGTAGATTAGGCCAAAACTGATGCTGCTATAACCCATCCAAAGCACAAAACACAATTTCTTCTAAAACAATTCAAAGCAAAGCCTACCGTTATCACCATCGATTCACTAAGAAATTTTTTTTTTTGTCATTTTTAAGAGATTCTTTATGAGACCCACTTTTCGATCACATTTTAACATTTCGACCGTTCAATTTATAGGTCTCCATGAGTAAATCACTTATGTAAATTTTCAGCTATATTGATAATTATATGGATATTCATAATCGTGATTTACCATTACAAACATGAACGGTTCAAATTTGACAGATTCGGTTCGTCCATTAATTTTATCAAGTTCAGTACCTTAACAATCTTCAATTTGGCTAAAAATTTGTAGAAGTGATGTATTTATAGAGACCTAAAAACTGAACAGTTGAGATACCGATAAGTGACTAAAAAGTTAGTATAATAAACAATCCCTTAAAATAGCTATAAAAAAAATTCTACACTAGAAAAGCCATGTATATATATATTCTAATTCCCTCCAAATTTGATATTAGTATTCATATACCCAAGATCTACGACACTAAAATTCAATCATATAGTCCTAAATGGGACTTGGGACCTCTAATTTGTTATTAATAGGTTAGGGATATTACCCCAAACCCAAATACATTCCCTAGCCTTAGAGATTAAAGTAATGAATAAGTAGACTAAAGAAAGAGACGAGGAACTAACGGCATCAACAAATTCTCTTGAGGACATATCAATGGAAGGAACTAGATCGAAAGAAGATGGAGAATTAGAAGTATATTCCCAGCTAATAAAGGGTAAGCTTTATGGAGGATAAATACTGATGTAACAAAGATCGATATTGTAACGTCAAAATGTGTCGAATTGATCGGGCATTTCGGCCATCCGCCACTTAGTAGGCAGGCAGACATATAATTGCATGATTTGCATCGGAATCTTGGCCAATCATAACTCTGGGCTGGCAATTGATTGTAGTTGCGCTCATATTTTCGCTGGCAAATAGTGACAATGCCTACCATTAGCAAAAGAAACTATTTGATCGTCATGCATGGAAGTTTCCTACTGAAGCGATTGGGTATCTTTATTTCTTTTAATTTGGGAAAAATGTGGGTTTGGTTTTTGAGTTTTAATTCATGAGGCCTGACAATAATTAACGGCAAATGTGAACAACTCTTGGGCTTGGTGGATAGCATAGCAGCTAGTCAGCTATGCAGTTGATCAGAAAAATTGAAATACTGGGTTTCTGCTAACACTCTCTAAAAGTCAATAGACCGACTTCCAATTATTTTTTGTTTTGTTTTTTCTTCCAAAATTTAAGTTGATAACTCAATTATTTGGCTAGTGGATCAAATACAAATATGCTCCCTAGGAATAACATGAATCTCCTAATTTTCTTTATTTAATTTAATTTCAATTTCTGTTGATGAATACTTAATTTTTTTTTTTAAAGGTGTTTGGAACCCAACCTAGCTAGGAAGCTCAGCCCCATGCCCGGTTCTATTTATTTTATTAATAGTAGAATTTTGCATCTAGGGAGACATAAAACTTGAACCCCGAGCTATAGGAAAATAATGACAAAAATCCTCGTAGAGAACATACTGAATAATAACAGAAGTCTCATCTATCCAAGCATTATCAATAGCAAAAATACTAGCAAGGTGTGCAAGCCTATCTACAACATCATTTGCTTCCCGGTAGATATTTTGAATTCTAACTGATTGAAAAGCAGAAAAGTACTCTTTACAATCATCTAAAATTCTACTTACCTCCGAAAGATTCTCCTCCTCACTTTTAAGTGCAGTAATCAGAAGGGCCGAATCGCTCTCAATATGAATCCTTAATCTATAGCCTAGTAAAGTAGTGAGGAAGATGAATCCCATTCTTCTTGTCTTCTTGATGGCATCAATCCTGCCGTTTTCTATAAGTTAACCTTCATCTCATCCATAGAAATTAGATGAAATAAGGTAAATGAACAATCGAAGCGCTAAGAAACTTACCAAATAGTGGGAGCAACAAATCGATAGAGAATTAGCCAATTAGGTTTTGCGTCCCACTTGTATCTAGGCTAAACAAAAATGAGTTCATTGAGTCCTCTCAACCTTTTTTTTTTTTTTTTTTTTTTGGGGTTTTGTCCATTTACCCCATTTATAGAGATTTTTTTCCCCCTTACCCTATTAAGTTTTTTTAATTCTCTCTTACCAAAAACACTATAAATGTGGTATTCCCTAATACCCCATTAAGGTTTTTTGTTTTGTTTTTAATACCATTTTACCCTCACCCTTTTGTGACTTAGAGAGAGAGAGAGAGAGAGAGAAATCATAAGAGACTTCGCCGGAGTCGGTCACTAGGCGTCGGAGTCCGTCACTGGTCGCCAGAATCTGGCCAACTTTCGCCAGAATCCGGTCACCGGGTGCAGGAATCTAGCCAACTTTCTCCGGAATCTGGTTACCGATAGCCGGAATCCGATCACCGACCGCTGTCCACCGGAATTATCTGAAAACATCTATTGCCCCCAATAGACCTCTATTGAGGGGCAATAAACTTCTATTGCCCTCCAATAGACGCCTATTGCTCTTCAATAAAACTTTCGGTAGCCGGAATGAGAACTAATATTCCTAAAATTAGACAAATAAAACTTTGATTAAAAAAAAAAAATTATATCAATTTAAAAACGTCTATTGCCCTTCAATAAACGTCTATTTGGGCACATATAAGCACATGCTCTGCCCTGTCCACATTCACATCCAATGCAATGTGTATCTACATAGCACAACGCCAACCATGATGACAACAAACAAACAGACAAGAAAGACTCGTAAATGAACCTACGGAAATGCAGCGCAAATGGCTTTATACCTTCCTCAATCACCATATTCCGAAAGAGCGTTGCGCCACGCTCATTGTCACCATTCTTCACATTCGCGTCGATCATGCAACACCATGAATTAACACCTCGCGGCTTCATTCGATCAAACATTGAGCGTGCTTTCTGTACATCCCCCAAACTCTTATACCCCGAAAACATTGTGTTCCACACTACCATGTTCTTCTTAGACATTTCATCGAACAGTTGGTGGGCAATTCAGCAAACGAGACGTCGAAGTAGGATTTGAGAAGAAAATACACAAGTTATGGATCAGAACGAAACCTGGGCTTCAATGGCTTGGAGACCCGGCACTGTTCCAGACCTGCACCATTCAAATTTGCTCCGACCGAGGAGGGAGAGTGTTAGATCAACACAAAGCAGAGGAGAGAGAGAGAGAGAGAGAGAGAGAGAGAGAGAGAGAGAGAGAGAGAGAGGCACATATGTAATTGTTTAATTTGACTAAGGGTAAAATTGTTTTTTTATATTAAATTGAGTTATGGAAACAAAAATATGTTGGTGGGTAAGTAGGATAATTTTAGCTCATTTTAGTGCTATTGGTCAATGACCCTTTTTTTTTCTTTCTCTTTGGTAATTGGGCTTGAAAATTTTTAGAATAAGAAGTTTTTGAAAAGTATTAGCTATAATAGTCCCGATAAAAAAAAGTATTAGCTATAATAAATTATGTAAATTTCTCTAAGAAAAATTACTGTTCCTAATTATTTATATTAATTATTATTTATTATTAGGAAGGGTAATCATGGTTCACGCATATCATCAGATCGTTTAATTATTATTTACTACTATAAAAGTAATCGTGATTCACGTAGATCATCATATCGTTCAATTCTTACTTGCTATTGTGAAGGGTAATCATGAGTCACGACCATGATTCACACTTACATCATGTCATTCAATTATTATTTGCTACTAAAACGGATAATTCATAATTGTGATTTACGGATATAAATATGTCGTATTAAATATATTTTCCTATTGATTGAGGTGATTTGAGAAATTCTATATATAAATAACATTTCTTTAAGTACAGGCAACGCAGCTAGTTAGTAGTAAGTGCGTTTTTATTTCTTGACTTTCATATTAGGTTGTGAATTGTCATTTTTAACTCTCTCA
Organism: Rosa multiflora; assembly: GCA_002564525.1. NCBI lineage: Eukaryota > Viridiplantae > Streptophyta > Magnoliopsida > Rosales > Rosaceae > Rosa > Rosa multiflora. The sequence goes on from BDJD01004451.1 coordinate 132,741, forward strand.
TACTTATATCCCGTACTTATATCTCAATTGCGTTTAATGCAATTCATTCTCTCTTCTCAAAAAAAAAAAAAAAAAAAACTTTTCCTTGCTTTTTGGATGATTGAGACGTCACTTTTTTGATGCAAAATTGTCAATCTCTTTTCCATGCTTTTTATCCATGCTTTTTGAATTTTGCATGTAAATGCCACACGTAGCGTTAGTTCCTTCTGGGCTCCAGTTGTAGTCGATGATGATTAAAAAGGAAAGATTCCCAACTGATAAGGATAAACTTTAATTAAACGGAATAAGTTTGACGGAAGATCAAAATTTTACCGTCAAATTAGTCGAATTGATCCGGTTGCCCACCACTTAGCACTTAGCAGGCAGCTGGGCCCGGCAGATATAATTGCATCGGAATCTTGGCCGATCAGGCCGGCGATTGACTGTAGTTGCGATTGTATTTTGGCTGGAAGAGAATGACAGTGTCTGCCATTAGCACAAAGAAACTATTGGATCGTCATGCATGGAAGCTTTTGCTTAAAGCGACTGTGAACCTTTATCTCTTTTAATTTAGGAGAAATTATAGATTTTGTCTTTGAAGAGCATCTCCATTCGATTTGTCAAAATATAGCAAATGAAAATAAATTTAACTGATGCTAATTTGGCAGAAGCTAGACAATTTGCTTTCTAATCGATCATTTCTTATATATTAGTTGAAAAGAGATTTGGTTGTGTGGATTTGTTTCCAACTCATTATTAGAAAAATATTATAAAAAATAAAAAATAAAAAAATTGAAAAAATGTGTACATTTAAAAGATCAAGGTAAGTTTCTCAAATATTGATTATATATGCTTTGATTATATAAGTTTGGTATTTATATTTTAGTGCGTTTTCTATGATAATTTTTCTCAATTATTGGTATCAGTTTTTCTTTTCTTGTCATTTTGACATTAAGAAACCAAGTGGAGTAGAAGAAGTAGAGCTGTATCTTTTACCTCCATTTGCATCCGTTGGAGATGAGTGCTAGATTCTTGGTTCTGTGGTCTCATAGAAGAATTGTAATTATGTGTTTTTTGATCTATTATAGAGATGTTTGAATTGATGAGAGAGAATTATGAACAATTGGCAATCTAAGTAAAGAGTTAGTTGCTAACTAGCAGCTAGTTTGTTTTAACAAACCTTAAGTTCGATAACCTCTTTTCCCATTGATCAAGGAGTTACGCCGTCACGGATTAACTCCAATAGATAATCTAACACATTTCCGTTAAAAGATACCAGCTTTCAAACTTTAGAACAAAGACCAAACCATTGCAATCTTGACTCCATCCCACTGACCAAAAGCACCATCTCCTTGACTCCTTATGCATTTTTAAAGAAAGTGGAACATGTACCACGGATCCCAACAAATTGGAAAACGTTTGTTTTTATTCGATGAGGACAAATTGGAAAAAGTTGAAAGAGCTGCTTTAAACTGATGGTTTAATTATTTTGGGTAGTGGATAAGGACAGATTGGAAAAAGTTGGAAGAGCTGCTTTAAACTGATCACTTTTGGGTAGTGGATAGGAATCATAAATTTTTTTAATATATCACTTAAAGTCATATAGAGTCATTCTATATTTTGTTGAAAGTCGCACATAATATCCAAACTTAAAATCATTCTACACACTTTAGTATCTTATCTTTTAAATATAACATTTATATACGTCGTTAATAATACTGTTGACTCAAGTGTCATATAACTTTCTGTCATGAGTATTTTCATCAATCTATGTTTTCTTACAAAAAATCTCATAGTATTTACCACTTAACAAAAACTCACTTTGTTAATTCATATTTATTTTTATTAAAAAAAATAACACTTGCAGCATCATTCTTTAGTGCCGCAAAAATCAAACAATCATGGATCTATATTTAAAGAGAAAGCAAATAACTACAACAACCACATATTCTAAAATTTTCTAACAACTTCTATAACTATACTAGATGATCTGCTATGATTTGTATCGAAATTGATTATGCATAATGAATTGAACAAGCATTTTTTGTTTTTTGTTTGAAGAGTTTTTCAATTGAAAGAGGAAAGGCTCAAAGCTAACTTGAAAGAAAACCAGTATCTTCCCAACAAATTACACTTTTTTTTTAAGAATATCATGTCGATATATATTAATACTCAGATAATAAATGACTATTACATATCCTCCCTCTACCATCTCTAGGTAGATAATAAAGAGTTTGTGAAAAATCACAGCGGTACATAGATTTGGTCCGATCATTTGACGGTACTCATACTCACTTATTCAAGCAAGCCTACATATTATGAAATAACATAGTAAATAAGCAAGCCTAAATGTAGAAACTTATAGTTACCCTAAAAACAAAGGAAATAAAGTTCCCGTAAAAAAGGAAATTATAGAACAAAGTAAGGGGACAAATAGTAAGCCCAGCCCATCTGTTCTCCTGCCTAGGCCCAACAGTTAAACCCAGCCCATCTTCTCTCCACAGCCTAATGGCCTTCATGCTCCACGCACACTTGCCGCGGCTATGACCCTTCACCTACGCCACCGCCCCGTTCAGCCGCCCAACCATCTTGCGCTACCACCTAGAAGACGAAGGACGAGCTGCAACACATGCCGACCCCAACCCGAACAAGTAAGGGTCTCTGCATCGAAACCTCCAACCCCATCAATGATGGCAGCAAAGGTTGCCGTCGTCTGGAGCGAAACCAGCCGCCTCCGTCGTCACCTTCCTTGAAACCGGCGCACAGAACCTCCAGCCCCAAAGTCATCTCGATCTGAATAGGCCCAGCTACAACTGCTACACCGCAGACAAAGAGATTCCATAGGTCTAAACCATATGGTGCCCGTCCGACAGCATCCTCACGACGTCGAGGTGACGCTGGAGAGCCACCCAACGAGATTTGGTGGTGCCTTGCCGCCGCAACCTTTGTGTTCTCGAGAGAGAGAGAGTTTTAGGGTTTCGATATAGTTTCGAGTTTAAAAAACTATTATTCTCTTATTGGCCGAGGAGATCCCCAACAAATTACACTTGAAGAGCTAAGATAAGATGATATGGAATCAAGTCATCAACAATTAATAAATCTAGTAGACAATCTAATCTAATCTCATCCGGGCTACTCTCTATTTGTGGATTAGCAGGCTAAAAAACGATATCTCTCTCACCTCCTCTCATTTTAATTATATTGTTTCCTGGGATCATAGCAATAAGTCAAAATTTTAGTACAATAACTTAAATTGATCTTCCATAAACTCAAATATAATATTCTCCTTGATGACATATTTTATTTTTAGCAAAAAGAAAGGAATTTAGATCCGCTGCCATAGAATTTTTGGTGGGAAAACATAAGTGAACTAAAATACTCATGGCAGAAAGCTATATAACACTTGAGTTGACTGTGTTATTGAAAGCGTGTATGAATGTTATGCACAAGTAATAAGTTGAGTTACCTAAGTGATATATTTAAAATATGAGTTACCAAAGTGTAGAATGACTTTAAGTTGGGGTACATTGTTTGTGACTTTTTTGCTTTATTTATTTAATTTCATTTTCAATTTTTGTCCCATGAATCTTTAATCTACAGCCGATAGTAAACTAGTGAGGAAGATGAATCTCATTTCTTCTAGAGAAAAAAATTAGGAATGGTCGCTGAGTTATGACACGTTCGATATATAACTCACTGTATTTTCAACAATATCACCGTCTTTCACATAACTCATCAATGACTAATGACGTTTCTAACGGCTCTGTTTCAAAAAGGAAAGAAAAAAAACGAGGTTTCTTGTACCGTTAAAAATTTGAACCGGAAGGGGCATTTTCGTCCAATTAACCCTGAAAGTATCGTCAGTACACCAAAATACTAATCTAAAACGAAAAGGGGAAGACCAGAGAGTGAGAGCGAGAAGAAGAGAAGACAATCTGGACTTTGATCGAGAAGTGATCTCAGATAGGCCAAAGGCGTGGAGACATTGCAGACTTAATGGAGATGCACCAACAATGTATGGTAAGTGAATCCTTGTGAGTTAGGGTTCTAAAATGATAGAAATTGAAATTGGGATTTGAGGATAGGGTTTTAAAGTGACGGAATTTGGGGTTGGGGTTAGGGTTTTGTGTTAATTGAATCAAGAAATTGCGGTTTGGGTTTTTTGTGGCTGTAATAATTCTCGGTGATAGATTCGTAGGGATGAAAGTTCCAATAGTTTTGGTTGCTGGCATATTTTACTTCTCCGCTGGTTTCTCTGTAATAGTCATTCTCTAAGATTTATTCTTAATTATCTGTATGCTACAATTATTTATGATTATTATGTTTCGGTTCTAACTCTTCTTTATTGTTTGGTTTCGTTTTTGCTTTTGATTCATGCATTGATTCGTCTTTCGTTGGTTAATTACCAGAGTGAAATTGAAGTTGAAGAAATATGAAATTGGATTTAAGCAAGGTTACATATTGAACTGATTTTTGACGATGGGTGATGAAGAAGTAACATTCATTATGAAAGGAGATTCTTCCTTACTGATTATAGTGCTACTATGCTAGGCAGAAGAAACCCAATTTCACAAATCCCTTCTTCTCGGATTTTCTCTTAAATCTATTTATATTAGTCACTATCCTAAACATGTTTTAGCTGTTTGGCCTCCACTTGTGCATATTTGAGTCGTGTTATTTCATCCTAAGTGCCCAATGTTTTGCTGATATTGGGCACTTTTGACATCAGATTCATAGAAAGATATTAGCCTCTGAAAGTGGTAGTAAAGTTTGCTTGCTTTGTTTAACAAGTTGTAATTGGAATTTCTTTGACTCCTGAAATTTGATGTGTGAGGTGAGCTTTGTTGAAATCATATTCATAAACCGTGTTGCTGTCGGTGGAGTGTGCAGTTGCTTCATTTCTTGTTTATCTGCTTAAGAATGTTGGTCAATGGGTGGAAAGCAATAGATCTTTAAGTTATGTTGACAACATGTTCTAGAAACTTTCAAAATGATGAAGAAAATGATTAGTGATTTTTCTCTTTTATCTTCCTTTGATCCAGGACGCAAGGTGCGTGTATTCTTTCTTCTTTTTTTTTGCTTCGTTGAATCTTTCAATTAATTACCTTCTTTGCAATTTTGAAATGTTAGCTTCGGTGCTTTACTTTTGCTAATCAAACAGGAAAACCTGTCACCGCATGGTAGCTGCCAAGATGATTTTGCACATCTTTCTTTCTAGTATGTCTGCTTGGGATTTTGTATGCACATCTAAAAACCTACATATACAAACTAATGCATTATAAGCAGTCAGTAAACTGAAGATGTTAGTATGGTTTGTGCTGGTACCGACACCCTCAAATGTTACAAGTGGTTTATCTTAACCAGTGATCTCATCACCATCTATGACTCAAGTTAACAGTCAGCCTCAGTCTTGTTTGTAGCCCACTGTTATCAGATCATTTCCTAATCCAGTACATTCGTATGTCCTAAGACAGGGATGTTAATGAAGACCAAGTCAGTAACGCATAAGCCTAAACTTGTGACAAGAAACAGCATAAGAGCAAAAGCCCAACAAGGACCAAAGGAGGGTTCCAACAAGAAAATTTGGAAGCCTTGAACTAAACTTCTATTTTGGACTTGTTTTGTTCATTTTTTGTCAATTGAAGCTGGTATTAGCAACAATGCAGCTAGTGTTATGATTTATTTTGTAACCATGACTTTGTTAGCATGTACTTAATTTATTTTGATATGGCTTCAACAATTAGACCGAATTTGCCAACTTTTAAATGCATTTTTGTTTTAATAGTGCAGCTTTAAATTGATTTTGTTTTTACTTTTATGATTTAAGGAGAAACCGTTGAGAATCTATAGATTGAGTTTGTTTTTATTTTTATGATTCAAGGAGAAACAGGTGAGAACTTATGGATTGAGGGGGAAGGGAGAAAAAATTGGAGGGAAAAAGGGAAAAAAATCGGAGGGAAGACTATTCCTTTTACATGAAATTTGATTTTTTTGGAGGGGTTTTGCTAAATGGTGGGAATAGTTTGATTGGACGAAAATAACCCTCAATGTATTTCACGTGACTGACTATTTAACGGCCTAGTTTATGTGAAAAAGGGGTTCAAATTGAGTGAGTTAGATAATATTGTTAAAAGGTGTATGTAATCAAATATATAAATTTTTGGATTAAATTTATATATCTGATCACTTTATATCCTCTCTTTTTATAGTGAAAGGTACTCGCATCATGTCAGCTACATGTATTGTTAATTTGTTATTTTCATTCAACATTCATAGATTGAATGCTATTCATTTGGGTCTCCTTATCACCTGGGAATCTTTCTTTTTCATCACCATTAACTAGTTTGTTTATGAGCACGTTAACAAACAGCAATAATAGTATACAATAATAAAATCATATGAATTTTTTTTTTAATGAGAGAGGAAAATTCCCCCCAAATTTATTAATAAAAGAAGAAAGAAGAAAGAAGAAAGAAGAAAGAAGAAAGACTAACTAGATGAACCTAACCTCTCCAGTAAGAAAGTTGAAAGACATCTGATCAAACAACCAAGCAAAAAACTACCGAAAGCGAAAATTAGGAAGCCCCATAAAATCTCCATTGTAAAAAAAAGCAACAAAATCCGGGGGCGAATCCCACCAAACCATAGTATCTGAAGTGAGACCAAAGTTTGCAAGAACATCTGCAACTTGATTTCCTTCCCGAAATATATGAGAGCACCAGAATTGCATTTGAGAGATGCGGTCGTTCGTGTAAAGTTGAATGCAAAAGCAAAAAAGAAAAAAGGTGATGTCTCAATAATAGAAAAAGAGAATTGAGACATGGACAACATATTGTACAACATGATATGATATGGACAAAGACCTGAAAGCTCACCAAATAAAGAAAACCTCTCTCAATTTTCTGTGCTCTATTGCTGCAAATTTCCATATAGATTCTCTTGGTATTTTGAGTGTTGAGTGCAGGTGAGTGGAGATCAGCAAAGTACAGTTGAAAGGCTATTTCACATCAGAAGAGATTGTGCAAGAAGTGAGCAGCTTATGTCAAATAAATAGCGGTGAGTCATGTTCAACCCCAACATATATTAGGAATACGTCTGATCAAAGTGAAAACTGAATTAAGTAAAGAAAATTAGGATAACCATGCATGATAATCAGGATGACCATTGTTGAGTGTGCGCGCGCCTCTGTAATTCAACAATTTACTGGTTCTCTGTTTGGCTAGCTGATTGCAGTTTTTTTATGAATATCACTGTTAAGGTCGGATCCTGTGAACAACTTCCAGGGAGACGAAGGCTCAGTTAATTAGTTGGTAAGCTCTATGCCCCTGTTTCACTAGACAATGAATGCTTCCTCTATTTTTCATATGCATACATGCCGGATAATTTTTTCGGAGTAAACTGTGCAATCTATCTTTTTTTAAATTTTTTATTCAAGTGGTCTTTAATGAATTATAATTAGTTGACGTAGTGCTCTAGACGGCTAGCTTGGTGCATGGAATTGCTATTTGTTTCATTGGAAAATTATTATTTTAAAGGAAGATGTCGGCATCATCTGATTCCCCTTTCATTGGGGTTATTTTGAGTTCGGCTGATAATTTTGAAAAAACTAAATGCAATTTCAGAGAAGAAACACATACAAAGACTAGGCGCACATAACCGCGATGTCGTTAATAGTGGAGGCTATGGTCCAGACTCTAACGGAGCAAGTGTTCACAGCTCTAATGAACCAGGCTGAGTTTGCACTCGACTTCAGCGGCCAGTTTGAGCAGTTGAAGACAGGGCTTGATCTCACCAGGGCCTTACTTGCAGACACGGAGAGTCTCAACCACAAGAACAACACTGTCAAGGCAGCATTGTTTGACTTAAGGGAAGTCATCTACAAAGCAGACGATGTACTCACTGATTGCTTGGTTAGAGATGAATACAGAAAGGATGGATCTTGTTCCGGTTCCTGGCTTCACGATCCATTCTTCCTGCATCGTACAGGAAAGAAATTGAGAGACATCAATTTGCGTATGAAGGAGATAGAGAAGACCTTGGGCCGGTTTTTGAGGGCACCAGACAGCATCCATAGAGAAGATGCATACCAAGTTAGAGTGATGGTGTCACAGGACTGGAATCCAACTGAGATAATTGGGTTGGAGAGCGATGTGGAGAAGATTAAGGGTTGGATTTTCGACACCAGCAAGTTACTTCACCACGTAGGCATTGTGGGCATGGGAGGCCTCGGGAAAACCACCATTGCTCAAAAGATATTTCATGATCTAGAAGTAGTAGGCCACTTTCACAAGCTGATATGGGTGTGTGTTTCGCAATCATTCAGCGCTGAGCGGATTATGAGGAGCATCCTAGAAGGTCTAGGAGAAAATGTCTCTGGAGCAAATGTTACTCAGATTTTGAGCAGAATTCAGCAAGTACTTAAAGATAAGAGCTGTTTGATTGTCATGGATGATGTGTGGAATCACACAGAATTTGATTGGTGGACCAATCTCTGCTCCGTTATACCCAAACAAAGCAGCTGCATCATAGTTACAACTAGAAATGAAGAAGCTGCAATTGGTATGGGAGTTGAAAGCTCACGAATCCACCGTCCCAAGACTCTTAATGATGAGGAAAGCTGGTGTTTATTCTCGAAGTTTGCATTTCCTACAAGAAAGGGATTGTGCCCGGAGGACAGGATTGAGAAATTAGGAAAAGAACTCTTGAAGAAGTGTGGTGGACTACCGCTTGCAATTAAGACTATAGGATCCTTGTTGGCATCAAAGATCGACTCCCCTTCTCAGTGGAGGCGAGTTCTAGAGAGCTTTCATGCTTTGACAACCGAGGGAAAAACTAGCTCAGTTATGGCCTCTTTGCGATTGAGCTATGATGAACTCCCGCCTGGTCTGAAGCAATGCCTGCTGTGTTTCTCCATCTATCCTGAAGACTATGAGATACGTGCTGATCAGTTAATCCACTGGTGGATTGGAGAAGGCATCGTGCAAAGCAAGGGCTCAAGAACAGCAGTAGAAGTGGGATATGAGTATCTCGCAGAACTAATCAGCAGATGCTTGGTTGAAATTGTGCAGAGGAGAGGATTTGATGGGAGGGTCTACAAGTGCAAGATACACGATATGGTGCGGGAACTGATAAGAATGATTGCAGAGGAAGAGGAATTTTGCGGCTTTGACGAACGAGGCAGACAAGAATTGACAGCAAAGACTAGGTGGTTATGCTTTATTGATGAAATGGAGGAGAAGTCCTTGAAACATAGTTCAAAGCTCAGGGCATTATTGCTGATGTCAAGCCGCAGATTTGACTTTGAAAGGAATTCGGGGTTTCTGCGATCCCTCAGAATGTTGGATCTATCAAACTGCACTGTGGATGAGCATTGTGTGGAGGATCTCTTCGGCTGGATCAGCTCCCTTAAGCGCTTGGCATCTCTGAACTTGAGTGGTATTCAAGCCCTGAAAGAAGTGCCCTCTTCAATTCATAAACTCCTCAACCTCCAACTTTTGCTTTTAACAGGTTGCAGCAATCTAGTAAAAATACACCCTTCCATCACTAATTTGAAGAAGCTGATTATTTTGGACCTAGGCGGGTGTCCAATCCAATACTTGCCTCAGGGATTGGGAAGGCTTTATTATCTTCAAGAGCTCTCCGGATTCAAGGTTGTGAGTCAGCCTAGAAAGCCAAGTTTCCGGCTTCTTGAGATTAGGGAATTGATCAACCTGAGAGTACTGCGTATACATGTAAGCAGTACCACAGTTATCGCAGACAATGAACTTGATGTCCTCTCTCAGCTTAGAAGGCTCAATGTTCTAGCTATTGATGCAGAAGATTGTAGAAATAACAATGTTTTGGAAATGCTAGAAGGGCTGACCCCTCCTCCAAGCCTACAAGAGCTATATCTTAGGAATTACAAGAAGGAAACTCTGCCCAACTGGGTTAATCCTGGACAACTTTCACGATTGCAGTATCTTTGCATCGAGAATGGAGACCTTGTCAAGCTAAGCAGTGGTCAAACCACCTGGAATCTTGAAGGCCTGTGTCTCAAGTACTTGATGAGGCTAGAGGTAGACTGGAAGGACTTGGAGAAGGATATGCCTGTACTTCACTACATGGAGATCAGTCATTGTTACAACTTGACGGATTTCCCTTGTTCGGTTATGGAACCTGGGGTCTGGAGAAAGCATTAAGGTTAAGGTATTAATGGCTTTGAGATTCATCCAGAGGTGTGCAATAAAAACTAACATACGTATTTCTTCTTGATGTACGTAGTAGCTATATATTGGAGTGCAATATTTTGTTGTTGTTTTTTAGAGTAGGATCGGAGCTGATTGAAATGAACTTTTCGTAGTCGTTGTATTGTTTCCGTGTGATGTTATCCTCATATTTTGAAGCGGTTGAAGCGGTTTGAAGCATATACAGATGTAAACTAATCTTTTGCTTCAGTGATTTGTGTACTGGTGATTATGATTTGAATTATCTTGTACTGTTTTATCACCCGTTTGTTAGGGTAAAGACCCTAACTGGAAGGAAATTGCAGAGAAAAGTAGAACAAGAAAATCAAAATAAACTTGAATTCATCGACCCTTTGCAGCTACAGGGGAAAGGGCTATATATCCCTTATCATGTGGACACGTGTCACCCATGGAGTGAGCATAATTAAGTAAACCATAACAAGCTTAATTAGGCTAAACCTGCTAATTAACATAATTAACTAATTAACCCCGTGCAGAGCACATGCATGAGACTGACTTCTCCTATTTGACCTGGAGACCACTTTAAAGCTAATTTTCATAACAATCCAGCCCCCATAAAATAAGCTTGACCTCAAGCTTGAAAATCAGGAAAACGTTGTAGGATTTCTTCATGTCTCCAACTCTTGCCAAGGAACTCATTAACTACAATAGCATTCTGCCCATACATCAAAGGTGATATCCAGTAGCCCCATTTCCACCATTTCTTTATATTACCTCTTGACAGGATAAAGCCTCCCAAAGCCACATATATGCATGTTGCGAATGAGGCAAGTGTATTAGCAATAGTCAAGCTTCTACCAGTTCCAGCAATGAATTTGAATAATGCATTAGCCATTTGATGCATCATGCATGAGTAGGAGGAGAAGGTATTGCTTGATCAACCTTCCAACATTTGGATCATATCCAATGACATAATAGGAAATAAATACCCAAACACCCAAGCATGCGTGCAGGACCTCACAAAGGACAAGATAAAAGTTCCTCATACTATCACCCAGTAAACTGCCCAAGCCTTGCACAGAAAATAGCTTAATTCCTTGGTGTACCACACCAATATACAGCTGCAGTTTATTCATCTCAGATGCCATTTTGTCCGAATTCCCATTCATCACATCCAAAAACCATGTCTCTGGCCCCTCAACTATACCAATTGGACAACATTTTAAAACTAAAGCAATGCATAAGTTGTCAATAGTCACAAACATATATTTTTCTCTGAGCTCTTGTTTGCACCAACTCCATTTATTTGTAGTTTCATCAAGCTGTTGACCCATATAATGGGCTAGTCCAATGATACCATTCACATTATCTACATCAGGGAATGGTCCTGAGCATATACTGAGACACTTTTTAAGGCAATGAGTTAAAGCTCCAACCTCTAGATGTCCTCCCCATGCTTCTGATGATTCCACTTCCTTACAGTAATTCTCAATCCTTTCTACAAGTGAGTCCTTATAATCACCATCTACTTGGTTGTTTGGCAAGAAAGATGGGACCTCAGGTACATGGCACATATACACAGTCACCATTTCTCGAAGACCTTGGTATGAGTAAAGTGAAGAGCCTCCAAAAAGGTGGGCTAGCTGATCCTGGATAGCACTATAGAGACAATGACCATTAGCCTTTGTCTCATTAATTGTCAACCCGAGGGGTTCAAGCTTTTTTTTTCTGGTTTCACATCCTCAACCATTTGATTGCTTATTGACTTGCTCTGTTCTTCTTTACTTCTCTGCTTCCTTCTTGCATCCTCCTGAGCCCCTATCACTTTTTTCTTTGAACTCTTGCCAGGCTTTACATTCTCAAAGTGACTGCTTACAGAAACACCAGCTGTGACCTTCATTAAAGCATCCAAATTACTCACTTCACCTCCATTAGCCTTAACAAGCATTGTTCCAAATTGCACATCATTCCCAGCAGACATAAATGTAGCAGCTTTAACATCATCACAACCCCTAACAAGCCTAGACTTGTTTCCTAGTTTAGAAGCGAGTCCTCCACCTTTGTCTCGAATGCTTATAGGAGCAATACTGGTCCTTCCTGCATTACACATCCCATCTGATAGCAACATTTTATCAAACATGTAGAGTGCAGGGTATTCCCCTCTTTTCCCACACAAACTTGGTCCCTGATCATCTTGCTTAACAGTAACACACTCTAGCTCATTGAACTTTCTACCAACCCCACTATGCACCTTAACCATCTTATCAGAAATCTCTCCCTTCCCCATATCTAATTTCTCATCAATATCAGTCACTTTAGCAACAGAGACAAGACTCAAAGCACCACAATCATCGTTCAAAGTAAAATGTTGCTGGTTCATGTTGTGATTGAAATCACCAATTGAGACTGAGCGGTTGGTGTACCTCATGTGGGCTGGGGATGGTGACTCAGCCAACGCGTGGACGGTGACTGATGGTCTAGGTGGCGGCGGAGGTGGTTGTTGCAGCTGGTAGGGGTAGAGACCCGCCGTGGCCTGTGGTGGTAGATCTGCTGTGGCCGGTGGTGGTGGTGGCCGTTTGTAAGAATCAATGGTCCCAAAATGAAGCTCCGAGGAGACAGGCTGAGTCACTGGCAGAGATCTGACCGGTCCGGCATTGGTCGGCCTCGACGGCTCCATCATCTGAGCTGTGAGCTCCGATCGAAATTGCCTCAGCTCGTTTAGTAACTCATACCGGAACGACGCAATAGTTTTCTCAAACTCACGGCGCCACATAGTTGCTTGTTCAGCGGCCTGTTCTCTTGCGATTTGGATCATCTTCCTCCTCACTTCATCTAAGTCAGGTGGACGCGGCGGTGCTGACGAGTATGGAGGTGGAGTCTCAGTGCTCCTCGGCCCCATAATGAGGGCTCTGATACCAATTGTTAGGGTAAAGACCCTAACTGGAAGGAAATTGCAGAGAAAAGTAAAACAAGAAAATCAAAATAAACTTGTATTCATCGACCCTTTGCAGCTACAAGGGAAGGGCTATATATCCCTTATCATGTGGACACGTGTCATCCATGGAGTGAGCAAAATTAAGTAAACCATAACAAGCTTAATTAGGCTAAACCTGCTAATTAACATAATTAACTAATTAACATAATTAACATAATTAACTAATTAACCCCATGCAGAGCACATGCATGAGACTGACTTCTCCTATTTGACCTGGAGACCACTTTAAAGCTAATTTTCATAACACCGTTACAACCTACATGGCTACATTAAAGCATGTATTCTCAATTATGCCCTCTGTATTGGTGTTTTAGGATCCACCAAACACACAGCATATGCATTTTAGGTGTGTTCAGTGGAATGGTTCAAGCAAATTAATCTCAGTTGTATGATATACGGCTTCAACATCTATGGCAAATTGGGAAGCTAAGAGGCATAAAGAAATGTTAAAGAGCAGCCACTGCCAACTTGTTCGTGTTAATAGATAGTAGTAAAAATTTACAGCTTTTTTTTACCAAATATACAGCTATTGTACACGTGTCCAAAACTATATAAGCCCTGCTTCTTTCTTCTTCTTCAAGCTTTCAGGGTATCAGAGTCAAGTTTGATCTGCGACTTGGGGGACACCTATATCAAAGTGTTTCTATACAAGATTACAATATCATTCATATAGTCTATACTCGATTGAAGACTGATTCAGTTTAAGATAAGTTTTTCATTCACTAATCTTGAATATTCGAAGCTCTCTATGTTACTCCTGCAAATGTCATTCAATTCTCTTGCATCGAAGTCATAGATTCACATGTTAAGCAGTTGTTCATCAATTTTTTGTTCATAAAATTGCTGAAAATTTTTATATCTGGAAATTCTAGTCTCAAACCCTAAATCCTGCAATTGAAGCTCGGTTTTGTGTTGTGATACTAATTGAAGTCTCGACTTATCCTATTGTGAGAGATTTTTCATCAGAACATTAGAATTCAAGATGTTCAGACTATCATCAACTCATCAAGGACACCAATCAAGGTTTCAATCTGCTGTTCGTGGAAATCAGAATTATGGTTCAATTGAAGACTGTAACCTTCTTGAAATTTTGGGATAATTCTCTTTGATTCTGCATTTAGGTTTTTTTTTTTTTTTTAAATCTCTTCTTCTGTGGTAGATGAAGGATGAAGTTTGCTGATATTTGATTTTTGGGATGGCTAAAGACTGGTGCTTCACAGAGAGCATAGTTTGAGAGCATCATAACCTTCACATAAGGATGTTTTTCACTGCCCATAGTTCTTCGCATGAAGGGAAGCCTTTCTTAGTAAAGTGTCATCATCCTCTCCTTCCAAGATCGAAGACTGATCATTGTTTGCTGGCAGAGATCTCTTTAATTATTATCTGAAGTTTGCTGCCTTTCATTGATTCTGTCTTAATCACTTGAAGTGGAATCATTGGTATTTTTGTTACCCTATAGTCATGAATAACAACAACCAGCCACTCATCTATATGCTTTCAAGCATTTACAACTTACTGCCCGTGAAGCTGGATGATAGCAATTACCTTACATGGTTATTTCAAATGCAAAATAGCCTAAAAGTCTTGGTTTAGAGGGATATATTCATATACTTGTTCGCCTCAATTTTTGGTGACTGATAATGGGATAAATGCTGGAGTTACAAGGGAGTTTCAAGAATAGGAAAAGAATGATAAAGCATTGATGACTCTTATCTCTGCCACTTTATCTAGTGAAGCATTATCATTTGTGGTTGGAAGCCATAATTCATGTGAAGTTTGAAAAAATTTGAGCGTGAGATATGGTGTCTCTTCTAGATCAGCTGCTATGCAACTCCAAACAAACCTGTGCACAATTCAGAAAGGCAATGACACTATAGACAAGTATTTTCAGCGTATCAAGGACATTACTGATCAATTAGCTTCTGTTGGCATTTCTATTCTCGAAGAAGATATTATTATCATTGCTGTCAATGGCCTTCCCTCTGAGTAGATGACTATCAAAATTGTGATCAAAGCTCATATCACAACTATGTCAATGAACATATTGTGTTCTCTTTTGCTTGATGAGGAGTCTACTATATGGATCAATCTAAAAAGTCTATGCAAGTTCCTCACTCAACAACAATTGTTACAGGGAATGATTATTGTCACAATAACAATGTTGCAATGCCTATATAGGTTCCTTACACAGTTGCAATGGTTCCTACAACTCCATACTTGGCTTCTGGTATAACACCGCAACATGGTGGTCTTCAATCACAAGTCAATACTGGAATTGTTAACTCTAACGGTGAAGTGCAGTACAGTAAGTGGTTCTCTCAACCCTACAATGGCTTTCATTCTGACCTTCTTAATGGTTTACCTCAAAAGGGTGGACAGAGAGATAAGTTCAATTTAGGTGGTGGCAGGTACTCTCATAGAAGTTCTCCGGGATTTGGTACCTATGGTAACTTAGGTATGTTTGCTCAACATCAGTATTATCATAACTATGCATATGGGAATTCAAATACTGATTATGTGAAATCTAGAGGATTTATTAATCGGTGTGGAAACTTACACAATTTTTCATTGATGGTGGATTTCAGTGCAACAACAATACTCGTGACAATTCTAGAAATGGTGTAAGTGGTTAATTAGGACAAACTGGTGGATTTTGCGACTTCAAAAACAGATTCACTTAAAGTGTTCCTCTTCTTGTGAAGTTTGCCAAATATGCTCACAGGTTGGACATCTCGCTAAAAGTTGTCCCCAAAGGTCTGCTCCTAGGCAAGTTGTTGCAATTGGCTTTTCTTTACAATGTTAGATTTGCTTCAAGAGGGGTCACAGTGCAGCAGAATGTTTCCATAGGCATCACTATGTTCGTCAACCCCAAATTTCTGCGAAACATCAATCTATGACTACTTTCTCCTCTCAACCCAAGTCAGTATCCATTTCTGCTTAACCTAGTCCTTGTACGTCCATGCCACTCATTCCTCCTGGTTGAAGCATCTGGTCTGATATCCTCAATGAAGGCTGTGTTCTTCGCATCATACTTACTCTTTGCAGCAACTTGTGCTCCAAATCTCCCATCAAGCTGAGGAGGCGTGTTAACATATAGTAGTAAAAACTTACAGCTTTTTTACCAAATATACAGCTATTGTACACGTGTCCAAAACTATATAAGCCTGCTGTTGTAACCTTTCATTTGATTCGATCAGTACAACAATGTAGCCTCTCTACTTCCTCTGCTCCTTTCTTCTTCTTCAAGCTTTCAGTTCAAACAATAAAACTGATATGAATCAATTTCACTCTAAAATAGAACTATATATGCATATCAGTATATATCGGCTTTCATTAAGGGACGCCGAATCTCCGACTGCATTGGTATGGTTTCTGAGGGTTTCAATCTTCTTAAGAAAAAGATACGTGGTGGGAATGTTGGGATAAAGGTTGATATTGCTAAAGCTTTTGACACTCTCAGTTGGCCTTTTCTTTTCCAAGTGCTTCATGAGTTTGGTTTCTCTCAGTCTTTTGTGGATTGGGTCCGAACAATATTGCACTCTGCTCGGCTTTCTGTGCTTATTAATGGGTCTCCTCATGGTTTTTTCTCTTGTGATCGTGGTGTTCGTCAAGGCGATCCTCTGTCTCCTATTCTTTTTTGTTTAGCGGAAGAGGTTTTAAGCCGGGGGCTTGCCAACTTGTTTTCTGCTGGGCGTATTCGTTCTATTTCTACTCCAAGGGGTTGCTCTCCAATTTCTCATGTCCTCTATGCAGATGACCTTTTTATTTTTTGCAGAGGTGATGGCTCTTCTCTTCGTTGTCTCCAACAGTTTCTTACTCTTTACGGTGAAGCATCAGGGCAACTAATTAATAAGAACAAGAGCACTTTCTACTTGGGTACCCCTTATCTGCATCGTCAGCGTTATTTCAAGTGGTTATTGGGGTTCAAGAGAGGTGTGACCCAATTCACCTATTTGGGAGTACCAATTTTTCGTGGTAAGCCTCGACGTATTCATCTCCAAGCCTTGGCGGATAAGGCTAAATCTAAGCTTGCTGGTTGGAAAGGAAAGCTTTTATCTATGGCAGG
The DNA here is from genome assembly GCA_002564525.1 of Rosa multiflora. Taxonomy (NCBI): domain Eukaryota; kingdom Viridiplantae; phylum Streptophyta; class Magnoliopsida; order Rosales; family Rosaceae; genus Rosa; species Rosa multiflora. Next base: position 149,965 of record BDJD01004451.1, read on the forward strand.
CAGGGTACAACTTGTTCAATCAGTGTTTCAAAGCATGCTTCTTCATACTTTCACAGTGTACATTTGGCCTTCCTCTCTTATAAAGCATTTGGCTGTCTGTGCTCGGAATTTTATTTGGTCTGGAGACCTGGCGATACGAAAGATGGTTACTGTACCTTGGAGTCAGGTTTGTACTCCTAAGATTGAGGGGGGGCTCGGCTTACGGGACCCTAAGGCTCTTAACCAAGCAGCGCTTCTTCGGTTTAGCTGGGGAACTCTCACCTCAGCCTCTCCATGGGGTCTCTTTGCTCGGCGCCGTTTTTTCGTTTCGCGGTTTATGAGATTAAAGTTTTTGACTTCTTCAATCTGGCATGGTTTGAAAGTTTCTCTCCCTTTAATATATCAGAACTCCAGATGGCTTATTGGCAATGGTTCTATGGTTAATTTCTGGTCGGATAAATGGTTAGATGTTCCAATCTTAGAGGAGTTGCAACGTGTTTCACTTTCTCCTCAACTGCATGCTCTTGTCTCTGACTTTATTGCTAACCAGCAATGGTCCTTGCCAGCTCGGTTTTACTCTCTGTATCCACATATTGCACAAAAGATCCACAACATTACTCTCCCCCTCCAAGCTGAAAGGGATTATCTCATTTGGGAACACTCCAGTTCTGGGGTCCCTTTTTTTTCTGATGGTTATGAGTTGGTTCGTCAGAAGTTCAATAAAAAAAGTTGGGCTACTAGCATTTGGAATTCTTTTATTCCTCCCTGGTATTCTTTATTAGCTTGGAGGATTTTCTATGATAGGTTACCCACAGATTTGCAGCTCCAGCGTCATGGGGTTACCCTTGTTTCGAAATGTCCCTTATGCTCTTTGGGGTGTGTGGAAGATTCAGTGCATCTCTTTTTCAATTGCTCATTTGCTCAACATATTTGGCAGTGGTTAGCTTGTTGTTTTGGCACTTCTTTGCCTTCTCATGGGTCGCTTGACGACTTCTGGAATGCTTTTATTGGTAAGAGATTCTCTTCTCAATTAGCTAATGTTTGGTTAGCAACGGGTCTTTTTACTCTGATGCAGATTTGGAAGGTGCAGAACAAGCTGGTCTTTGATAATAAGCAGCCCTCTCTCTGGCGTGTTCTTTGTTCAATTAAATCTTGGGTTCGTTTTGCGGCACCCTACTTTCCAGGTAGTTCGAAAGGATTACTGGATGTAAATATTCTTAAGGAATTTGGAGTTCAGCCCATTATTCAACAGGTGCGCATCCCTCGTATGGTTAGGTGGCTTTCTCCGACTCATTCCTGGATTAAGCTCAACACTGATGGCCTTGCTAAAGGGAATCCTGGGGCGGCGGCATGTGGTGGCATATTTAGAATTTCTGGTGGGCGTTATATTGGAGGCTACTGTCAGAACTTGGGTTTCCAGAATGCTTTTTATTCGGAGTTAATGGCAGTAATTATTGGAGTGGAGTTTGCTTATCAGTTTGGTTGGCATACTCTCTGGTTAGAGTGTGATTCTATGGGTGTGATTGAAGGGTTGAGGTCTTCTACCTTCAAACCCCCTTGGCCTCGACGTGTTCATTGGCACAATTGCTTATCTCGTCTTAATTCGATGCAATTTTATTGCAGTCATATTCATAGGGAAGGCAATTCAGTGGCAGATTGCTTGGCGAATTTGGGATTGGCCTTTCCTTCTCTTTGTTGGCTCCCTACGCCTCCAATGGAGATTTTTTCTAAGCTTCGTAATGATGCTTTAGGAGTCCTCCATTATCGTTGATTTGGTTGGATTTTTCTCTTTTGATTTTTTTTTTTGGGAGAGGTTTTAGTCTAGTCCCCCTTTCCCTTTTGTACTTTTTCTGTTTTTCAATAATTAATTCCGGGCGTGGGGCTGAGCCTCCCAGTTAGGCTGGGTTCCAAACCCCTTCAAAAAAAAAAAAAAAAAAAAAAGGGATCTTTGATGGCTGAGAATTAAGAATTTACCATCATTTGATTAATTTGAATATTGCTGACTTATAAAACTTAATCTTATTGTTCAGAACACATGCTTTAATGTAGGTTGTAACCGGTGATAGAACAGTGTAGTAGAAAGAAAGAAAAGCTACTGCACATTAAAGCCCCCGTGCACCAAGATTCAGTGCTTCATCTTAATGAAATGTACCCCAAGTAGACACTAAAACAGAAGCTAGAGATGAAGAGATAACGAAATTAAGCAGAAATATGCAGATTATACGTCAATCCATGTGATTTACTGCATAAACTTATAATTAATTGCTCTAAATAAGTTTGGGATTTGTTTTCCCTCCTTGTATATTTGGCTTTCTCAATTGTAGTAATTCGGTCAGAGTTTTAGATTAGAAGAATTTCAAATTCATGTTCATTAGCGTTGGTGGTGATACCTAGCATCCAATATGACAAGACAAAGCCAGGAATGGATTTTTTACATGTTAAATACAAATCGCAGTAGAGTCCATCAACTCAAAAAACAACGAAAAGAAAATAGACATAGACATTTGGCTAGATTACTCTGTTTCATTTGGAAATCTCTAGGGGGGTACTCTCAGAAATGTGTTCTGTTTCATCTTCCTTTTTGATCAAATTGGATGATGTGGATTCTTTCGAGGTTACTTCCATAGAAACAGAGGAATCAACTTGAGCAATGTGACTATCGAAGGAGAGCAATTCCCTAGTATGCTCCCAAATCCTCTCATACACAACGCCCTCATACTTGGCCGCCGCTGAGTTATCCTCGACGAGGATGACGAGCCGGTAATTCTCACCTGCGACAACCTGAGTCTCGCCCTTCACCACGCTCCGTAACTTCAGCTTCTTCCCGGATTTCTTGTTATACTCCAACACCGCGAACTCCGCGATCTCATTCACGTGAGGGTCGTTGATGTCCTTAATCGGCTCCTTCAGAGCAGGGGAACAAATCTCCTCAATTTTTTTGTCGCCAACGAGAACACTCAGAACTTCAGACATAGTAGGCCTCAGAGTTGGCGATATATTTATGCACATTACTGCTAAATTCAAGATGATGATGGCTTGTTTTGCATCATACTTGTTAGACAAGGTTTTATCAACCAAGTCCACTAGCTTTCCTTTTCGCTGTAAATCACAAGCCTGAATTTCCACACACAACATAGAAGTCGTGTGAAATAAGATTACAGCATAGTTTGGACAAACAAAAAGAAGGCAGAAAAGCATGGCACGGCGATGCCAATTTCGCTTACCGTGTCTAAAAGAAATTCAGTTTCCTGGCTATCTCGCGTGTGTCCTGCATTTTTCCTTCCACTAACAGTTTCAAGTATAACCACCCCAAAACTGTAGACATCAGCTTTAGATGTCACAACTCCTCGAACATACTCAGGTGCCATATATCCCCTGCAGAAAACAAGTGGTAACTTATCATTACTAAGTCAAAGATTGCAGCAAATATATATAAAGTGGCAGGGAGTAGGTACTGTTCTATAGTTTTACTTACTCTGTCACTTCTACTTTGATGAACTTGAATTGAACATCTTCTGTGTAAAGGCTTGCCAATCCAAAGTCCGAAATTTTAGCCTTGAGGATTCCATCGAGAAGAATATTAGCGGATTTAATGTCCCTGTGAACCGTCTTCAGCCTGGGATGCTCATGTAGATACACCAATCCCCTAGCTATTCCCAAGCAAATGTTAAACCTAGCTTCCCAATCAAGTTTCAATTTAGACTTTGAGTCTGCAACCATACAGCCACCACATCAATATATTTTCTCCTGAATAATTATAATATTAGCACAGAAAAGCATATAACAAAAAGAAGGGGGCCTGATAGAATTAAATTTTACCAAATAAGGCATGTTCAAGGGAGTTGTTTTGCATATATTCATAGATGAGCAAATGCAGGCCTTTTGCGTTGTAAACGTCCAGTAACTGAACAAGGTTCTCTTGACTCATTGATTTTAAGTTATAAAACTCATTTTTCAACTGAATGATCCTTTCCTCTGAATGAGAGGAAAGTTTCTTCACAGCTACAATTTTCCCTGGCAGTTCAGCCTGCACACAATTGCAACCGAACAAATGAAATGCATTATTAAGTCCATCGAACAAATGAAATACATTATTAAGTCCATTTCTCCTGAAGAACTAAATTTGTAAGTTAAAATCACAAGTTTGTAGGTGAAACTCCACAATAAAGACAAGGACAGAGAAAATTGGTTACCTTGTAAACGGTCCCAAAACGCCCTTGACCAATCTCGTTCCTCTTGCTAAAATTCCGAGTAGCGTCTTTTAATTGTTTGAGGGTGACAGGCTTTTCTAGACCTATATCTATTTCTGTTCCACAAACAAATGATCAGAGGTGTAAGCTGAAGTTCAGTAAGAATTCTTGAAAGAGTGAATACTTGTCAAATGTTGCTAGCTAGTATACAATATGTTACCTTGTAAGTGATCTGTACCCAGCCATCCCATCATCCAGGCAAAAAGCAACAAAAGCAACACAAAAACTATGATTGAAGCCACGGTAATGAGCGCTATGTGCAAAGGAGATAGTTGTTTGTGTAGCTTGTACTCTGATTTCTCAATCCAATGATGAATGATCGTCCCGACAAGAAAAACAAAATGTACGTTTGTTATGATTGTACCTTACTTTACATATATATAGATATGCATAGAATTACTATTGTAATTACGTTACTTAAGGACCAGATCGTCCGAATATATGTAGGCATGTAAAAGAAGGAAAACAATTAATATCTATTGACCTGGAGTTACGGATATAGCAGATATAAGAGGTCCCTGATCAAGAGACCCTTTTCCAGCCGAGCATAAGTGGATCTCTAATGCACTATCATTTACATTAACAGCTGTGAAATTTTCATCATACTTATTATTGGGACCTCTCAAATGTTGAAATCCTTTAGTCTCCTCTCACCCTACAGCAACCATTCACCACTTGATTGGTTAAAATGACATAGCATGCAACAGTACTAATGCAAAGGTGTGGGTGTTGAGTACTAGTGACAAAACTAAGAAAAACATTACCTGAATATATACATCAAATACGCGTTTATCTGTGCTTTTGTAATTCTTATCCTCACCAACAATTTCAGCAAAATGAAGTGTTACCCTGTACTTGCCTTTACTTAAACAGAACCCGTAATATTTTAGAGAGACAAGGGAAGTGCGAGCTTTATTGTATAAAATTGCTTCAGAGGAAAGCCGACATCTCATGCTTTTTAATGATTCATTGGAATTGGAGGCAGAGACGGTGCTTCCAGCACTAATTCGAGCCCAGTTTCCATTTGGACTCAGGTAAAACTGTGATGTATCATTATCTTGATCATATACATTTCCATCAACGGTAATCGGTTCCGCACCACCACAATTTATAAACAATGAATGGTCTGAAGAAGTTAAACACATTTACTATTAATATATATATATATATATATATGTTACGTATAGATATAAACTGATAGAGTTCAATATAATAAACTTACAATTAGGTTTTGTATGACAATATTTCTCCGTGGTTGGGTCCGTCCTGTAAACATAATTGTCGCAAGTTATTCCAAATAACTTGATCATCAAGTTTTTGTAATAGTATAACAGACAAGATATGGTCATACGTATTTGCCAGACAGGTTGAGGAGTTGCAGCAGCAGGAAAACAAATTCCTAGAACAATAATGAGAGATATCATGCAATTAATATTTCAAATAGGGATATTCAGATTCGTTACTAATTGAATAGAAAATGCATAGTTAATTCCTTACAGGTGCAACTTGGACGTCATTTCAAAGGTTGGTTTTGAAAAATTATTGTACGAAAGATCCCTGGAATGTATAGAAACATAGATGAGAATGTTGTACATAGGAGGTACCTGACAAGCTCCTAATTAGAGAATTTTTTTTTTTTTTTTTTTTTTTTTTAAGGAGAAAGGGATTAGGCGATATTAGTTCCTCGGAGACAGACAATGCAGGGCACTTGTCCCACCCTCAAACCCGAAGGTGAATGGTCTGCCCCACTCTGGGAACCCACCGCCCGTCCCCCAACTCAATTTATTAATAATAAAGAAGAGAAATACAAAATTAACATTATCACCTCCTAATTAGAGAATGTCAACAGAAGTATAAATGTTATCGGTACTAAATACACAATAGATAGGATGCTGAAGGATGTACATATATCGAAACGTACATCTTACTCCAGACTGCGTTTTGGATCCAGTCGGGAATGTTTCCAGAAAGCATATTGTTTGAAAAAGACCTAAAGAGAACATGCATGAAGTATATTATCGATCAGCAACTATAAACGTTCTTGTAATCTTCTAAAAACATATTCATGAGAGTTTAGAGGGTGTCACGTACATATAACTTAAATTTAAGGTTTTCAAAGAATCTGGTATTGTACCCGTTAAGCTGTTGAAGCTTAGATCTCTGCAACACAAAATTAAGAAGGCATGAGACTTCACTTGAGTGGAGGGAGACAAAAAGGGGTTGAGAAAAGAGAAATGTTAGGGAGAGATTGGAGAAATAAAAGATGACATGTCTAAAACATGTTAATATTGGAGCTTTTCTTGATTAAATGTGGATATATTTGAAGGTTTAAAAATTAAACTAAACAAAAGAACTTACAGGTTCGATAATGATGAATAATTCCCAATGTAAGTAGGAATTTGACCAGTGATTGAGCAGTTTCTTAGTATCCTGCAGACGCACGTCAACAAATAATGCTGCTGACAATGCACACTAATTAAGTATATATGCTTGTATGTGTTATTTTAAAGATGGTTGAGACCCGCGAGTTAATGAAATTTTGATTTTTACTATTTATTTTTTTTACTAAAGAAAGTGGGGGAGTACCCTTAAATATCAAATAAATCGATGTTTTGATATATTGTGAAAAAATGCTAGTAAAACATATTTTTGGATGTCACATTAGGTGTTAATTAATGTAACGCAAAGTCCAATCTATCAAACAATTTCATTAAATGACTTGATTGAGTCACATCAGCTGTCATATAAGGTGGGATGCATGTAATATCCAAAAAGATGATTCTCCTAGCATTACTCTATATGAATTGTGTGCAATAAACAATTTACTAACAAAATAAGTAAGTTGGTTGTGATATCTGTAGATGGTGGAAACTGGAAATGAGAGTCTGCGACATCACTTATTGCCCTACAATAGAAAGAAGCAATTTAGAGAAGACAAAATAACACATAAGTTGATATCATTATACATGAGATTTCTATCTCTGAAAAGCTAGACCGCCTAGACGAGTGAAAAGATAGGTAGCTAGTGCCCGTGGGCCGGTAAATTGGCACACTCATTCACTTACAAAATTTTTAGATATGATAAATTAAAAATTCCGACAGGTATCTTTCCGTGGAAATTGTTTCCGTTGAGATAACTGTACAAATTCAATCAAGTTAGAGCAATTGAAAAATTCAAATAGAGCTGCATGCTTGTGTACGTTTGACAACCGTCCAGTACAAGCTATGGATAGAAAACTCAAGTACGTACAGTTCATTGATTGAAGTCCAGTTGGCTGCTATGAAGTCCGGTAAAGGGCCTGACAAATAGTTATTAGGTACAGAACTGCAGGCAACCAAAGTGATTATCAGAGTGGGTATCATTTCATAATTGGTCGGTTAAATAATCAATTAGATTACAGATATGCAGTTATGCACTGAAAAATTAAGATTGAACGGGGGCAGGGGCAAATTAATTACGTACAATCTGATCAGACTTTTAAGGTTGGCAAAACTTTCTGGTAATGTCCCAGTGATACTGTTGGATCCAGCCATGCTGCAACAATAAATAGATTTATATTCGATATACATTCAGGTACATATAGTTAGCTAGATTTAATGAGGTATTCGAGCCTGAATCAAAATTGAGTTTTGCAAACTAGTCCGATTTCGCGCGTGTACACACACATATATATATATATATATATATATATATATATATATCGGATCCTCAAGGTCGATGGTGACTGTCCCTTTCTTGAAGCACTTAAAGAAAGCCATGGCCACAAAAGGACGGGAAGCGCGATCGCAAGTGTCTGAAGATGTACACAAAGCCTAACCGCTTTTAGTGGACCCTACCATGCACAAAAATGGAGGAATTCAAGCGCTTAGGACGTTCGCGTTCTTCTCTTTGTGAGCCACCAAATACGCAAAGCCCAACCGCTTTTAGTGGACCCTACCACGTGCAAAAGTGGAGGAATCCAAGCGCTTAGGACGTTCACGCTATTCTCCTTGACGTCGACAAACACGCAAAACCTAACTGCTTTGAGTAGATTTTCCCACAATCAAGAAGTGGAAAAATCCAAGCACTTAGGTTGTCTGAGTTCTTCAATTGTCACTAAAACCCTGAAAAAGAAAGAAAAATATATATATGTTGAAATACATGTGAAATTGTGTGACATTAAAAAAAGAAAGGGGAGTGACGTCATAAAAAAAAAAGAGGAAAAAATATATTTTTTCAGAACTGTGCAACATCTGAAGAAGGAAAAAAAAAAGCAATTACGTCATAGCATATGAAAAAAGAATGATTAAATGATAAGTCATGGAACTAATAGATCATGCTTGATTAGCTCTACACGTGCATGCATATAATGTCAAAAGGTGGGCCAGTGATAAAAAGAGCAAACAGCCTACCTTGTGCTACCAAGAGCTTGCGTTAAATCAAGGTCCCTGAAGAAGCAACACACTAATAGCACCAAGCCTATCACCAAAGCCCTGAAAAGAAAGGAAAAAAAAAAATTTATATATATATATATATATCAGTATTAATTAAGCCAATAAGGCTTATGGTTAAATTTTCAAAAACCCACAATTTACCCTTCTTTGATTATAGTCTAAAAATCTATAATTTAACACATGAAGGATAAAATAGTAAATATAATAGCAAATTGAATTGAAGATAGACGTTTTGTTAACTACAATGGCAGTTTCAATTTTTTTTTTGGAGTTGGCAGTTTAAATAAAAAAATTACTTATTAAACAAAAATTATTCTTCTTTTTTTTTTTTGAAGAAAAAAAAAAGTTATTCATAATTTCATAAAAAATAAACATTTTTTAGAGAAACTACTAAAACAAACTCTTTTTTTAGAAATACTAATAAAAACTCAAACAAAATATTATAGATACAAATAAAGTATAAAAAAAATAAAAAAGGCCAATTGACACACGCGTGAGCTTGTGTTAAGAGGCTAGTATATAATGAAACTTACAAGTTTTGAAGGTCTGTCGAATTTCCAAGTGCTTGTGGGAGAGTACCAGAGATTCCATTGTTATACAAATACCTTCACAAAATGATAGTTAAGGAGCTTGCTCGTGAGAATATATAGCCCTTTTGTTAAGGAATTTCTTTTCTTGGCCATTTTAAAGAAACTCTTGTGGGAATCACATTTCGACATGTCGACTGTTCAATTTTAGTTTCAAATGTGTAGATTACTTTTGCAAATTTTCAGCTAAATTGATAATTGTTAAGGCATTCATAATCATAATTTACGTATCTAAACATGAACTGTGTTCAGGTTGGACAGATTCAGTTCGTTCATTGATTTGATCTATCTCAGTACCTTAATGATTATCAATTTGGCTGAAATTTTGCATAAGTGATACATGCATTGGGACTTAAAAACTAAACGCTCGAGATGTTGAAATGTGAACGGAAAATGGGTCTCACAAGAAATCCCTTAAATGACTAAAAAAAAAATCCCTTAGTTGAAGGGATATATATATATATATATATTATCCAGAGCGGAGCTCCGCTTTGAAATTAAAGTGCACATTTAGAGTTTATAGTCACTTTTCGATCACATATTCACATCTCAACCATTCAGTTTTTAGGTACTGATGTACGTATAGATCATCTCTGTAAATTTTCAGCCAAATTGATGATCCTTAATGTATCTAACTCGCTTAAACCAATGGATGAACTGAATCTGTCCAACTTAAACCGTACTAGCTTTAAGGCAGTTATCAATGCCTTAAGGATCATCAATTTGGCTTAAAATTTGCAGAGATGATCTATACATCAGTACCTAAAAACTGAACGTCGAGATGTGGATATGCGACTGAAAAGTGACTCTAAACTCTAAATGCATACTTTAATTTCAAAGCAGAGCTCCGCTGTGCTCTAGATAGGATATGTTTTTTTTTTTTTGAGAATGCTAGATAGGATATGTTTATACACACACACAAATAAATTTATTTAATTTGGTCACTGGAATGTAGGGGTATTAAACAAGTGTAGGTACGTAAAGTTTACTTACAGTCCAACCAAACTAGTCAGTGCACCCAAAGACGCTGGTATAGAGCCGTTGAGAAAGTTGTCACTCAGATCACTACAATATGTATCGGTCAATGGTGGGTAAAGAAAGATATGTAGTTATTGTTGAGTAATCAAACTCATGAACACGAAGAGATGGACTTACATAGAGCTGGCGAAACTTAAATTCCCTAAGCTCTCTGGTATAGGCCCAGTTAGCTGATTGTTTGAAAGATCCCTGAATGAATTAATGTACAAAATACTCTTACCATAAAATAACAAGTAATTCCATCATGACGTACATATAGATAATTAATCTTGCACGATTAACGTACTACTCACGTACAGGTAGAGCGCTCGGTCATCCCTGTCATATTCGAAAAGTAAAATAAATTTCATTTTCCCGTTCCTAAGTTTCGTCAGTTGCAAGCTATTTCCAACAGAAGTACTAGTATGTGATGTTTGTGTGTATGGAGAAACTTACATGACAGCCAAATTCCCTAAAGTGGCTGGTATGGGTCCGCTCAATTGATTGCTTGAAAGATCCCTAAATATATAAATACCAAGCAGATTAAGTAATTAATATATGCTTTATAAGACCGGATGATGAACTTAATTAATATGAGATTATCTGATGGGGTTCTATACTTACAGAGTGACTACACACGGCCGAATTTTTGAACCGGTATTAAGCGGATTAAGCGCAAGGTGACCAGAATAATGGTAGCAGGCCCTACGAGCAGAGAGAACTTCAAATATATATGTTACTTAACCAAAATATATAATGACTTATCCTAAAAAACTGTCTGAAAAAGTCATTGAGGATTTCCATTGGGATCTCCAAATTTGCTCATTTGACCTTTATATCTTTTGAATTATTAAATTACATATATATCTTCTTGTAAAATGACAATTATAGACTATGAATTATAATCAACTAGTATATATTTTCTTTACAAATCTCTCTGCCTAGTTTTAACACAAATTAAAGACTAGGAAATTTTTCCGAACTTTTATTGAGTTCGTTTGAGGTTTGGTTGGAGGATGAGTTTCGGGCGGGAGATGGTGGTTTTTTTTTTTTTTTTTGTTCTGGGTTTTTTATTTTATTTATATCAACTTTTGTAACCTTTTTTTTTTTTTTTTGAATAACCTTTCATTATTTAGAAGAGTTAGAAACATAGGAATCATTGTCTAACCGTTTGATTTATGGCTGCTTGATCAATTTCTGTGTTATGACCGTTTGATTCATGATTTAAAGTTCTAGAAATTTATTTCCGGTATTTTTAGGTTTGCATGCAAAAAAGAACAAAAAAAAAAAAGGAATGGAGGTGTAGTTAGTGAATTAGAGGTATAGTCAGTATTTTATTGTTTTTGTATGTGAATAATATAACTAAGGTTATTTGAGGATTTCAAAATAAAGGAGATCTAGTGAGCAAATTTTTGTATTTAAAAGCACAAAGAAGGTGTAGAGAGTATGAAAAGTCAAATGAGCAAATTTGGAGGTCTCAATAGAAGCTCTCAAAGTCATTACATAGAGTACACTAAATTAGCACACACCTAAAATGAGTATACCACACAGCACACGTGAGTATTTAGATTAAAGCCAAAAGTCCAAAACAAGGAAAATCAGAACTCTGAAGAGGAGTAAAATGCACTTACCTATTAGTTACTGATTCAGAGAGAAATTTCAAATTCCCCAAACTCGCTGGAATAGGCCCTGTCAATTGATTGTCCGAAAGATCCCTAACAAATTGACATGTACACAAAACCAACTTATCAATGTTAATTTTCTCAAAAAATAATTTCACTAATAATCAAATGAGTTTGATAAGCACATATGGAGTTCGAGAAATAAAAGTTTCATAACCAAAAATGCATAGCTATGGATATAAATATTGCAAGCCAACTGCGACAATCATAAATCCACAAGTGCAGACTTACAGAGTTTTGAGCGAAGATAAATTCGCCAAGCTAGCAGGTATGGAACCAATCAATTGATTTTTCTCGAGATTCCTACAAATTGAAACAGCTTTAAATTCACTTGATTGTCTAGATGTTTTAGAACTAGAAAGAAGATATCAACAAACTTTTGTCCATTTTTCTTTTCTTTTCTCGCAAATTTGTGCGATAGACACTTAGAAAAATTTATGGAAAATAAAGTATTACAAACGGACAAAAAGACCATACTAATATTATATATGAAATTGACAAAAATTTCCATTTGAGAAATCGGTACGTGTCAAAATCGTAAGAGGTTGGAGATAACAAATAAGATGATAAATATCCAGGGCAGCTAGTACAAGTACAAAACACAAAATAGTAATGATTGAGCCTGTTAAGAAAGACATTAGATATGTAATATTGGGGAAATGAGAGAAATTACAAGCTCTTCAGATATGTGAGATTGGCCAGTTCTTTAGGTATAACTCCAGTCAAACCGCTACCAATCAGTGCACTGTCACTCAAAAGGTGAAAGTCAGCTAATTAACAATTTTGATAAGAGATTCAACATACGATTTGCATATATGCATAGTTAAAATCTAAATTTTTCAGACTTACATTTCTGTGATGTGGCAAATGGAGCGGTTTTCAAAACTGCAGTCACATATGATTTCCGAGCTGAAGCCTTTGCAAAGTCCATTTAATTTTTCACTGTTTAACCCCAACTCATTTGCTATTTGATAAAGAGCTCTCACTGTCGACCAACATTTTATTTTTTATTATCAAACAAAACTTGCATTATGTAAAGAAAAGTATCAGTAGAATAATAGTTAATTAACTGGGTGTTAACAACATTGAGTTTAATTTTTCTAATTTAATCTAATTCAGAAAGAATAAAAAATGCAAAAAACAAAATGTGAACTAAAGGTCTCAGCCTATAAATATTGATTTACAACATCGGTGCAACACTTGCTAAATACACGAACATAAATACTTATCATACAATTTGTTTATCTGAGCATTTAAACTAAACAAACTCGGGCTCCTTTGGTTGAATTAAACTGTATGGATTGGATTAGAATGACATTGGTGTTTGGTTTTAAGAAAAAGATATAAAGTGGATAATAAATTACCTTCTTCAGTGGGCAACTCTTGAGCCATACTCTGATACTTGAATTCAGAACCGAGCTGATAAAGAGCAGAGACGAGGCATAGAATGATAATTAGTCTTGCTGATGCTTCAGTACCCATTTTCCCTTGAATGAAATCTGGCCATTAGTTATTCTACTTCTTATAATATATAAGGCGTAACAACTTTCGTTTCCTCCCTTTTGCCTTTTGTTTTTTGGTTAAGGAAAAAGCCTTTTCTTTTTCGGCCTGTATGTTCCACCAAAAAGGCCAAAAGCCCAAAAGTACCCATGCACTTAAAAAATAAAAAAATAAGAAATAAAAAAAGAATGATCATCAACTTTACAAAAAGAATCTGACAAAAAAATAAAAGACTTTACAAAAAGAATCTCGATCAGCTTTCACACACTAACAATATAAAGCAAGTAAATTAGGCAAAAACTGATGATACTCATACTATAACCCGTCCACAAACCTCACAAAACACAATATCTTCCGATCACAGTTCAAACCAAAGGCTATCATCATCATCATCATCATGTGGTATGTACATATATGAAAAATTTTAAATACATAAATCTAACTACTTAATATATATTTCTATTATTTTATATTTCAATAAGATTTTATACATATGTTAAATGACCAAAACATATATCTATGTATTAAAAGAAGAAAAAATACAGTTATATTTTCCTATATTATTCTATTAACAAACTTGCTCACCTAAAGGACAGTTTTAAGGGACTGTGAGGGACAAATGCATCTCAACCACATGTATTAAATATAAAGGGAAATGATCATTTACCCAATTTTAGCTTAAAGATTGCCCACTTGCTTCACTAACAGTTTTTTAACCCCATTTACCCAAAACACTCTAAGGGATTATTTCCCTAATACCCAATTAATTCTTTTTTATTCTTTTTATTTTTTTTTAGAGACTTTTTTTCCCTCTCCTTCTTTCTCACTTAGAGAGAGAAGTCATCCTCCACCTTGCTGTGCTTCGGTGACCAATGGTCGGCCGCGGTCTTCGGCCACCGGTGACTGGACTCCGGCTACAGGTGACCGGAATCCGGCTACCAGATTGGTGACCGGATTCTGGCGTCTAAATTTATTGCCCCCTAATAATCATATTATTGCCCCCCAATAATCATATTATTGCCCCCCAGTAACAAGATCACTGAGGACCAGTAATTAGTGAAAAATGAAGATGTTTTTAATTTTGAATGTTTTAGTAGGTTTATCCAAATAAATAATCTTATTATTGCCCTCATAAACATTTTATTGCCCCCCAGTAATATTATTATTGCCTCCCAATAATCTTATTATTGCCAACCAAATTATAACCAACTAGGCAACTATGAAAGTTATAGACCCAAAAACAGCCCAGAAATATCTTCATGAAATCAGCCCAACACCAAGCCATCCGGGTAACCCAGATTACTTTGGGCACCCAAAACAGGGCACCAAATCCCAGTCGGCCACTGCCACACGTTGTTTGCAGCCATCCCCGCCACTCGAGCTAGTAGACCCTCCGCCGTCAAAGACCTGATCTCCTCCACCGTCGTCATCGATGTGGCTGTACAGAACCAAACTGAGCAATCGACCTGCTCGGATCTCCTCCACCGTCGTCGTCGTCGATGTGGCCGTACAGAGCCAGACTGAGCAACCGACCTGCCTGGATCTCCTCCACTGTCGTCGTCGTCGATGTGGCCGTACTGAACCAGACCGAGCAACCGACCTACCTGGATCTCCTCCACTGTCGTCATCGATGTGGCCGTACGGAACCAGACGGAGCAACCGATCTGCCTGGCTCTCCCTCGATTCCAGCAAACCGAACCCATTTTCAAACCCGAACCTGGCGTTGGATCTGCAGACATGGAGACAGAGACAGAGACAGAGACAGAGAGAGAGAGACAGAGACAGAGACAGAGAGAGAGAGAGAGAGAGTTAATTAATAGGGCAAAACTGTCAGTAGATTTTAGATTGGATAAATGGGGTTACTCATAGTGGAGTAAGTGGACAATTTTTAGCCTAAAATCGGGTAAGTGGTCACGGCCCCTAAATATAAAAGCAGAAACTATAACAATTTAAAATTGTGCATTTATTTTCAGCCGTCAGATTCACTTGTCCCTCACAATCTCTTAAAAACTGTCTCTTAGGTGAGCAACATAGTTAGATAAACACAATAATTAATATGCATGGCCAGATGACCTCCTCATTTAATACAAGAATAAAATTAGAAACCATCTAATTTAAATTTTTTCTCAATAAATTGTAATTAAATGCGGTGAGAAACCATACAATTTAGAATTTTGAAATCAAAGGCATTAAATATTTTTAAAATAGGTGGCTTTACGCCCATTTTTTAATTAATTTTTTTGTTCCTAAAATTTATGATTAGTCAATTTATAATGTAATATAAAACATCACAAGTAGAAAACTTTTCGATAAAAAAAAAATTTGTAATTATTAATTTGTTTGACCCCTCTAATGACAACTTCATAGTTTCGCCACTGTGGAGAAACTACTGATGTAGTTTTAGTTGAATGTTCAGTTCAAAATTTTATACTTGATCAACATGATGTTTGGTGGATGAGAATTCAAATAATACAAAACCTATTTCTAAAAGCATATATATATTTGAAGGGAACAATAATAAATATGTATGTTCGCAATAACTGACACAAGTAATCAATGTGATCATTTACAAAATGTTAATATACTAATAGGGGCCGTGACCACTTACCCAATTTTAACCAAAAAATTGCCCACTTGCTCCACCAAGAGTTTTTTGACCCCATTTACCCAATCTAACTTCTACTGACATAATTACCCTCATTTTAATCTCTCTCTCTCCCCCCCCCCCTCACCGATCTCTCTCTCTCTCTCTCTCTCTCATTGAACTCCGTCACGCTCGACGAATCCGGAGACCCAGACCGCAACGACTTCTCTCTCTCTCTCACTGATGCTCAACCCAGACCTCCGGCGACCCAAGCTTCTGACGAATCAGATCGTCGATCTTCCAGTGCCTCTGGAGCATCTCCACTGGTTGTACATGTCCAGGTTCATCGGGTTGTCAGAGACCCGAACCGTCGGGACAAACTGCTCCTCCTCGCCGGGCATGTCGGGTGCTATGGTCGTTCTCCTCCTCGCCGTGGACGACGTCAATCCGCGTTAGAGCTTTCTCCAATGACCAGTCGAAAGAGGTCGTCAAGCTTCTGGAGAAGCAGTC
>BDJD01004451.1:180865-191659 GCA_002564525.1 Rosa multiflora
TATTCTTTATTTTATTTTTGTAAATAATACTTTATTATTTTAATTCTTTATTTGTTTATACAATTGTATATATTTATATTCTTTATTTTATTTTTGTAAATAATACTTTTCTTTATTTGTTTCACAATTACAAGTGTACCCTCAATCCCCGGATAGAACGATCCCTATTTGCTTATACTACTAACGATATTTCAGGGTTAAATTATGCGCTTGCAAAAGCGACATCAAGGAGTTACCCTTTGCATGATGGCAACGTGGATGGGAGGAGCTGAACGAGGCTCCCCTTTCTCTCTGCCCAATTTTGACGTGAACAAGGAAAGAAGAAAGGCTGGGCTTTGTGTGTGA
This sequence comes from Rosa multiflora, assembly GCA_002564525.1. Classification (NCBI taxonomy): domain Eukaryota; kingdom Viridiplantae; phylum Streptophyta; class Magnoliopsida; order Rosales; family Rosaceae; genus Rosa; species Rosa multiflora. The sequence goes on from BDJD01004451.1 coordinate 181,211, forward strand.
GGGAGGAGTCTCAACTTGGGGAAAGCAAAAGAATTGGGATAAAAATAATAGGTTGTAAAAACCAAAATGATGGGGAAAAAATAAAAGTTGAATAAATAAATACAAGGAAACTAAAAATTAAAGTGTTGGCAAGACTAAGGCTGCCACTTGGTTTGGTAATTACCAAACCGACCGAATACCAACCGATATTTTAAATTTGATAAACCGATTTTTAGGTAATCAAGACCAATAAAACTGAAATCGAAAATTACTGAAAAATTTAGTTTGGTTTTGGTAAATACGGAATCTACTGATTATCTATATATTAGCTTTATATACAATAATTTTCAATATACATACACTAAAACTTGATGTCATATGTACAAAAGAAAGTTATAATGAGTAGATGAATACAAAGTTTACGACTATAAAATAAAAAAAACCTAGTATGGTTCATTCTAATTTATATTACAAAAGCCTAGTTGTTCTAAAGTTAGTAATACCGAACACCGAAATACCGAATTTGGTAGATATGATTAAAAACCGAAAATTTTGATTGGTAATTGGTAATTCAATTTTGAAACAGAAAACTTTGGTTTTGAAGTTTGTAATACTTATAACCGATTCGAACTGACCGAGTGATAGCCCTAGGCAAGACTAAATAAGGATTGGGCCATACCAAACTTGTATTTAGATAGGAAAAATGGCAAAGTAAGTTTTGTCGGAATTTTGCTCTAGTTTGAAAAACACAAGGAGTAAATAAATTATGTTTTTGAAAGTTGGAGGGATGGTTGACTAGTAAGCGTCGGGTAAGGCGAGTAGAAATTCAACTAATTGTTAAGAAATAAGGTAAAATGAGAAATCATAAACGCACGCACAAGTAGATTTCAAAATTATGCAAGGATGCTATTATGAGCTACAAGAACCTTATTGGATCAAGGGAGATGTTTGGGTTAAAGATCAACTAATTTATTGGGCTAGGTTTGGCGATTAAAATCAAAAGTAACTTTCTTTCTACTTTTCTAGTAATGAACTCAGTTGTTCCACCGGCTTATCCCCACAGACTAAAACTCATAAACTTCAATATCAGTTGCACCACTGGCTTATCTCTCTCAATATATAGAGATATGAACATATTCAAGAAAAAAAAAATCCCTAATATTTGAAGATAGAAAACCAGTAATGTCTGACCAAATAAAACCAATCATTTTCCATGGCAGTTTATAAAAAATTTCTAAAACGAAACCACACGAACTTGAATAATTAATACCTTTTGAATAGCTCTCCAAAGTGGGCTATCCTTTCTATGAGGCTTTGGATGAGCAACCTTCAAACGATATTCACCTATATCTTCTGGTTTCTGCAGTTGGATAAGACTTCTGTCAAATTTTCAAAGATGAACTTGTTCCCCAAGGATTGTTTAAAAGAGTAATACCAGTGACTGATAAGTTGATGAACTCCAGAGTCATTTACGGCAACATAAGCTTTGGCCAGCTGCCATATGGAGCTTTCCACACCTCCTTCAGCTGGTGTGAGCACACTGCTAATGCGACTGAGTTGATCTCCATCAGGATGAGGCAAGCTCAGTTCAATCACCAATGGTTGGAAAGTTCCATCACTTCTCAAGAAAAGCAGTGTCCTGCTAGCATAGATCTTTGAGGAGGTATTTGAATTTATACGCCTTAAGTATGGCATCAATGCATCATGATGGTCTAATATGAATAGCTTATTGCTCGAGTGCCTGTGGAACAAAATTCATCATTATTAATGGTATGATTCAGCGTAAGCTAATTTATAGGTGACTGTGCACCCGATGAAATATCTTTCAAAGACAATTAATAGAAGATATTACCCCCTGCACTTTTAATGCATCCAAGTTATTCTTGATGTGTTCTTCTGTCATTGTACTGGTTCAGTAACTAAAAACCAAGCAAGAAAACTAATCACAGAACTGCAAAACAAAGAAATTGAGGAGAAATTAACTCACAAAGTCAGTTGCACAGTTGGGCAGTTTGATATATATGAGTGCTGCAGGGTCAAAATGTTAAATCAAAATGAACAGAGCATCTTAACTTTCATTCACAACAGGGGAGCAAGATTCTTGCTCAAAACAGTCACCTGCAGACACACATAATTACACATATTAATAGCTGACATTATAAGCAACTTATGAATGAGAATATGAACAACTTTTCCCAAGACACGCTTACACATATTAAAGGTCACTAAAGCATCGTTGATCCAGAAAAATTACCAGCCAATGATCCTCTGGATCTATCGAACTGCAAGAAAAGCAGAACAAACACAAATTAGAGAAATTCAAAAGCCTCAAAGCAGATGAGCAGAGAGGAAATTAGACTCCTTCAAAGGCCTTTTCCATGCAGTTCATGCAACTGGATAATCTCCAAATGAAGACTAGTTCAAAGAGCTTGAGGATTGAAACTTGAAACCCGGATCCTTATCTAAAACTAATTTCAATTGCACTAAGTGTGTGATTTCATACTGACCATCCTAAGAACTTGGATATATCTATATTGCAGCACTTGCATGTGAAAGTTGAGTAGGCTATGAGAAGTTGAAACATTGAATCACTGACATCACATAATTGCATAATATTCGAGTATTGACAGTGACGTGTTATGAAAAAGTTTCCTTTTAACGTATCCTTACATGCAAGTAGGAAACATATATTTTCAAATAGGTAATCACATTAACATTTTTAAAACTCATACCTTCTTAACTGGAAGTAGGGAAAGTAAATGTTCATAAATAGACAACCACAGTAACATTTCCAAAAACTCTTTACCAAATACCATCTATATACTGTGAAACGAAGAATAGTATGAAATTTTGTAACCACCAAATGCCCCTCTGATAGAGAGCCGATAGGGGAAAAAAAAAAAGGTTGAGCAGTATATAGCCAAGAACACTGAGCAAGGAAATGATAGTAAACTTGAAAATGATATATATATATATATATATATATAATTCATGTTGACTTGACGTTTCATTAACTGTGCAATGCCCAAGCATGCATTTAGATTTAGAATCAAATTATTTAAATTCATATTCTTCAGTTCTATTGTTGTTTAAAGTCATAATCAGTGTTACCACACATTCTTTGGAAATGGGGACACTCAACTCACAGCTTCTTCCTTTCTACTGAGAACCTGAGAGAAACACTCAACTCACTGCAATGATCTTTCCAGAAACCTCACCCAGAATAAATTTGAACATGATTCAAGCATTTCACCTCCCAGGTTTCTTACAAAGTAACATCTATAAATACGGATTTAAATACATAGGATTCAAAAGAATTTACCTTGATGATTTGATTTCCTACAGTTGACCTGCAAAAATAGATAACCAAGCAAGCACCAAGCTCAAACTCTTCTTCCACTCTCTGTTCCTCATAATCAAGCACAGAGAAAGCACATAGAACTCGGTAAGATTTCATTTCTAATACCTGCTGCTCTCAATTTCAATTTTTTGCTAAATCAAACTAAACCTAACATAATTTCCTAAAATCAATTCCAGAGCCCACTCAACTTCAACTCTGAATCTCCAGAACAAACAACCATGCAGGAATGGAAACAAACAGGAATCAAAAAGAAGAAAATAAAACAATTGCTTTTCCATAGCTAGCCAATCAATCATTCTCACAACTGACAGACATCAAATATGATTATAGCTAGCCAATCAATTATTCTCACATGTTTGAGTTTGATGCAGAATAGAACTCAGCCAAAGTGCAATGTTAAAAAGAAAAATGAAGAGTTTCTGTGAATAAAAAATCGGAAACTTGCATCATCTGTGTGTGCATCAATAACAAAAAGAAATCAGGACCCTCAATTGCTCAGGGACGTACAGCTTAAAACTTCAAACTAATTAATCATCAACAATTAAGACAAGCCCCTTTCAGAGCTCCACACTACAACTATAAGATAAAAAAAAAAATTTAAAAAAAACACTTATACGATTTCACATATTAGACACAAGAGAATCTCATTCAGAGATCTTGCAGCTTAATTATTTACCTATGAGCATGAAAATACCAAGAATTCAATGTAATAATCATAACTAAAGAAATATAGATAAACAAAGAACATAATATAATATGTCATGGCCTTAGAGTCTGCAAAGGTCCCAATCCCAAAACAACTAAGGTACCAAAAGCTCTACCGATGGACATAACTGGAAAATCTAATATAATTTTTTTTTCTTTATAATAAAGCTAACTGAAAAACATTAAACATAAAAAGAAACCTTATTGTCCAAGAGCTTAAGAAAGAAATGAATGTAGCTAGGCATCAACTAACTTATGTTGCTTCGTTCTACTCATCCATTATCCTTCTTTACTCGACATCTTTGACCGCACCGAGTAGATTCTAATCGGTTCCATCTCTGGGTTCTCATAGGGCTTTTTTTCAGAACAAGACATGGATCTCCATTTCTCAATAGCAAGTTTAGCAGTATAGGGTCCCCCCTGGTCCCGCTGAATCCTTCTGAACTCCTTCATGAATACGAAGTAGCCCATAGTTTTAGAATCTTTCTTTCTGTGTTTTCCACAAAAAGGACAACCCAGTCGTCCACAATGGAAGTTGAAACAAGTCCCGCACCTGCAAGTAATTAACCCAAAATTATAATTCAGAATAAGTTTCACCCTGTTGTTGTACACTTATACTTACCAAAGCTACTCAAACAGTATAGGATTAATTAGGCATTCAGCAAACACCAAAATATATACATGGCATAAATAATCAAATGAAGAGAGCAGAAAGATAAACAGACCTGCATCGTATTGTTGTGCAGCCTCCTGATCTTTCTACATAGATCCCACACGTTGGGAACTTTCTCCAGTGCTTCTTGTAAGCAAGTTTCTCCATAACAAGATCATCCTTTTCAGTATCATCCTTATTCCGCCTCTTAAACTCGGCACAAGTAATCCTGGCGTGCCAAGGGACCTTACACTGCGCACAGAACAATCTTTTACAATTAGGGCACTCCGATTTCCTCACTATCTCTGGCCCAACGTCGATCAACATTGCGGAGCAGTCCTTAAAGGGGCAGCAAAATTTCTGAGATCCAATAATCACATCCTCGCGCAACCTTGTCCCCCATTTTTCAAACACCTCGGGTTTCAGAATCGATTGGCAATACTCGGGATCCAGTGACCCTTTGCAATCGGGTACAAGGCACCCAATGCTTGCTATATTTTCTTGGAGCTTCGAGTCCACATATTTGACCACGCAATCAGTACAATAAACATGGTTGCAATTTTTGATACTAAACGATTCGTGTGCCGACTTGGTCTCCACACAAATTTCATGGGGCTTTGGAAGTAGAACAAGAACCTTCGTTTGTGGTTTCTATTCGCTTGTTTTTCCCGAAAGGGATATTGGAGGGTTTGAACCTAAGAACCCTAACCTCTCCATCACTATCGTAATAGTTCAAGGTTTCAGCAAAGAGATCGATGAAGTTACCTGCTTTAGCGGGACTTGGGGCGGATTTCAGAGTATCGTTAAATTGATTCCTGAGGGATTGATCACCTTTCTTCATTTCATGAGCTCCAAATGCTTGACAGCATATCTGACAATTGACCAAGTAATCCAGAATGTCTCTGCGGTATTGAGACATTGGGCAACAAATGGGGCACTGTGTCCAGAATGTGTTTAATTGCGTTGGCTCTCGATGATTTGGAAATTGATCCCTGAGACCATCCAGCCATTCATGAGCTTCAAATGCGTTCCGGCATATTTGACATCGGAGCAACCGATTCAGAAACTCCATGTGGTACTGGAACTTTGCGCATGCAACAAAAGGGGCACTGTGTCCAGAATGTATTTGGTTGCTCCTCAACACCGCTAATGTTAGATGATTCAGAATTCAATAACTTGCTCGATCTCTTATGCGACAAGGCATCGTGCTCCATGTTCACCATCTCAATCTTCAGACGCTAGCATTTTTTATTTGTCTTTTTTTTTTTGAATCAATTCAGACGCGGGTCTCCTCCCCCCTTTCTATTTAATTCAAAATTACCCTAGGCTAAAATGGGCCGGGCTGGCCCAGCCCTCAGAATAATGGCCCAAGTTACTATCCAACCTTGGGAATTTTTAGCCCTGCACATGCTGCCTAACTGAAACGGTGAGCCCGGATTTGGATTTGTTTCGGAAGAGGTTGTGTGCCTAGATTTTGATCGACTTTGGGAGGGAGCTTTCAGCGAAAGAAGAGGTTGGGTCTCTTTTCTCGGTGTGTAAGATTTGGGTGTCTTTCAGTTGTGTAAAATTGTGGTTTTCATTGAGTTTTTTGTTTCTTAAAATTGTGGTATTGTTTGCATATGTATTGTTTGTATGGTAAACAATTATTGTGAAAAATCATGGTTGACCTGAAGAAGTGTTTGTTTCGGCCGTGCCCAGAATAGCCCAATTGAAATCACAGAAGCTCATCGAGGAATTGCATTTGCCTAATCTAATAGCTGCTACCAAAGAGGAGGAAGGAGGATATCGTTTGATCGAGGTTGAGTCCTTCATTCTATCTGGATGCTATTAAGTAAAGGGTTTTGGGTTTGATTGGATAATGGTAAATGCTTCTAAATACTATAACTTTAGGGTGTGAGTATTCTTTGTATTTACTCTTGGATTTATAATTTGGGGCTTTGTTCAATACTAAGTTCTTTGTTCAATTTGGTGATGGGGATTTGCTTAAAGCTGATAACTTTAGAATGAAGCAGCAACTGATGATGGATGAAAGTAATGGTTAAGTAGTTAGAGTTAAGGTGGTAGTAGTGACAAGTATATGTATGTCAAATTGAAATTGAACTTGATAAAGAGGAGTATTTTGACTTTAACAAAGAATATACTGAGGCCAAGAACTTGGTTAGTTCATATCGGGAGGAAGCTGTAGTGGCTGAGAAGATAGAGAGGAACTTGATTCTTCTTGGTGCTACTGCAGTTGAAGAAAAACTTTAAAATGGGTATGTTCTAAGACAGTCAGCAAAATTATTACTGAGAATTACAATTGCATGTTATTACTGCACATATTCTATTCCAATGTTCATTTGATGCCAAGTGAAAGGACATTGGTAGGGATTTTGTATAATAAGACCAATTATCATTGCCATGCACACTCTTTTGATTTTCCCCTCAAACGGAATGTTATCTTCCTAATGTTTTTTATATTACTGAATTACTTAATCTGTCATTTTAATGTTGCATAGGGAATCCCGACTCTGGAACATGCAAAGCTCAAAGCTAGGGTGGAGGTTTTGCAGAGAAATCAATGGTACCTACTAATTTTGTTAAATAAGAAAGTATTTGTGTTTTTGTTAGGTTGTGATAAATAACATTACATTTAACCTGTTCTTATTTGCAGTCAATTTATGGGGAAAGACATCCAATCCTTAAGTATGAAAGATCTTCAGAATTTGGAGCAGCAACTTGATTCTGCTGTGAAGCACGTGAGGTCTAGAAAGGTACAGAATCAATGAATACACCAGAAAGTTTTGTTTAGTGTAGCTAGATTGAATCATGCATATATTATACATATCTAATATATATTATATAAGGTTCTGTTTTGTCAGTATAAGAGCAAAATTAATTGGAATACGATTTTTTGTTGATCACACACAGAATCAACTTATGTACGAATCCATTCAGTGCTTCAGAAGAAGGTAAGAAAAGACATTTAATTTCTGTATACATGTAATAAAAATGTGCATATATATAATTTCGAATTTATGGTGGATTGGATTTGTTTTACATGACAGGATAAGGCCTTGCAAGAGCAAAATAATTCTTTATCTTTTGAAACAATTTATGACCTTTTTATCTGATTCAAAGTGGATATTGATCTAATTCAGTTACATGTTAAAGGTCAACTTTAAGTGAGTAAGTTTAAACTTAGAGGTTTGTGCTGGTTTTAGGTGGAATAAAGAGAGAGAGAGAGAATTCTTGCTCCTCTTTCTCTGATTATTAATCATGATGTATTTGGTGGCTTCAATTTTTTTTTTTTCTGTTTTGCTTTGGTGGAAGCTGTTGTTTTTGCCAATGCTTTTGTTAGTTCTTTCACTACAGATTTTTTTTTTATTGCATTAACAAATCAATGAATTGAAAGTGATTGTGTACTGGGATTATTGCTTTAAAAATCTTGCTCTTTTGTTTTTTTTTTTCCCATGATCATTATTGTTATGAAGCAGATACATGTTTTTATCTGCTGCTGGTTTTTTAGATGCAATCAAAAACCATGTATTTACAGATTCATGCATTAGGAACCATATTTCTCATATGGATATTGTTTGCTCTCAATTAGTGAACTAATCAGTTACGCGTCTTTGCTGGGTTTTTGGTTTTCGGATAAGATTTTGTCCTGCGTCTCCCCTAAAATGAGTTGGATTGATCAGGTTGATGAATTTCAAAAACAAATTTGCTCTCTGTTTTCTTAGTTATCAGGTCCCCCCACACATCCCTTCCCAGTATTGTTTATTGTTGATAATCAATTTTGGCCTTATATTTGTCTTCCCTGCTCCCCAGCTTGCGAGTGAAACACTGACATCACATTATCACAGTATCAGATTTTAGTTTATTGTTGATAAAAGTCATGCAATTGGCATGGTACACCTAATTGCTGCTGCTCCAACTTGGCTTATTGTTTCTATTTGCTGGTGTTCGTAAGAGGGGTGTTATTTTGAAAATAGGCTTCCTTATTTTGAAAACAGGCTTTCTTATTCTTTCAACTGCAAGACCTTGGTGATATTTTCATTCAATATCTGGCCTGAACCGAAACTTAGCAACTAGCTTTCATTGTCTAACAATGGCATTTATAATTTGTACTAACTTACTAAACAATTGACATTCAACATTGATTGGGATCTTGGATTTAAAGTGATTAATTGTTTCAGGTAATGATGCCGGAGCATCACCACGCCTCAATTTCAAGGTAAAGTGACTATCTTTTATTTCAAATATTGACGCATCATGATTTTCTTTTCAACAGTCCCCTCCTCTATTCCTCACTTCCTACCCTGTGGCCCGTAGTCCTGTCAATCTGATATCTCAAATGAGCAATTTGCAAAAGCATTCAATCCTTCACTTCACTTGCATGTTAATATGATTATTTCTGACTTCCAGTGACAGCCCCCTCAAATGAGAAAGATGTAGCAGACTATGAAGAAATCAACTGAAGACAAATCAGAGGAGTTAATGTAAAGTAGTTGGTTCGCACTACAAACATAGAACACTTTTGCCAAGCCCAACCATTTTTTTGCAATATGTATGTATCTGGTTAACATACCTGATTTTTGAATCTGTAAAAGATACTTCATGGTTCAGACATTTGTATTTGTTGCAGTTAAACATATAACATACCCGCAACATCGCGCGGGGTTGATTTCTGGTGTTGTGGCCAAAGGCCAATGCCCACCGCATTCAGTCCCCAATGGAGCCAACAGCCAAGAAAATTTGGTGGTGGCTATAGGCCAATTATCTAGTAGTGATTTGTTATCAATCTCAACCCCATTCTATGACAAAGTTATTAAATAAGGTTTGGACTTTGAATGTACCTCCTAAGGTTAAAATTTTTAGTTGGTTATTTATAAGAGGTCGTTTAAATACTAGAGTCTACCTTGTGAGGTTTAGGCAAAATTTATCTACGCTTTGTCCTTTTTGTAGTAATGAAAATGAAACTATTGATCATCTCTTTCATAAATGTCAGTTTGCTTCTCAGGTATGGTCTTTTTCTTACCCAGTTAATCCTACTCTGTGGCAAGGCAATATTTTCGATTGGTTGATTAGTTTAAGCCGGCAGAAGGAAAGTAAGCTTTTGTTATGCAATGCTTTACTTATTTTAAGGTCTATTTGGAATTCCAGGAATAAACTTCTTTTCCAACAGAAATATATATCTCCTGTTACAACTTGGTTCTGCTTATCAACAAGTTAATAAGAAAACCTTACAATACCCTATACCTAGAGTTATTCAAAGAACTATTCGCTCATTTCGCAGGATACCCCCGGATCATAATCTTGTTGAGATCAACTTTGATGGCTCAGTGAGGAATGATAAAGCTACTATTGGTTTTATTATTCGTAATTCTGATGGTAATCCTTTAGTAGCAGCCTATAGACTGTTGGGCTCTACGAATACTATAGTGGTTGAAGCTACGGCATTACGTGAGGCCTTGCATACTGCTTTCCTTTGGCCCAGTTTGGGATTGCTTCGCTTTTAAAAAAATCAGCTTATGTTCAAAATTTTAGATTTTATTGTATTTGATAAATAAATAAAAAGCAGCTTTAATTGAAAATTATAGGTCATTGGCATCATATTTTAGAAGCAGCTTAGAGGTTGCTTTTAGAAGCTGTTGTGGATCAAAACACACTCTGCAGTTGTTTTATGTACTGACAGTACTTTTAAAAATATTATTTATCAAACACGAAACTGTTTTAATTCACAGCTGATTATTCTCACAACACAGCAACA
>BDJD01004453.1:10304-23740 GCA_002564525.1 Rosa multiflora
TATGCACCGACGGTGTAAGTGACCCAACCCTTATAAAATAATCTCAACCCTTGATATTTATTATCAACTTTATTTTTAATAAACAAAAAGTGTATTTAATGCAATCTAACCATTCATTTATGTTGGTGCAAGTGCACGGCGGTGCTCTGAATAATCTCTCATCTCCACAAAATGAAGAAAACTCGTATTCTCTTAAATTATATAACTGAAGCAATTACTATCATTCTGTTCAAGTAAATCCAAAATATGTGTCTAGCCTAAATTTTAGGTTACTTGACCTAGTTGTAATAGAGTTTAGAATTAGAGATATTCTCGGAAATATTCATAGATATTCGATTAATTCTATGATTATCTTTCCTTGTACAACTCTAATTATATATCTTGTAATCTTCTATATAAAGAGACCCCTATTATCAATAAAATGATGACTCAATTCTCTCCCAATTTTGGTTTTTCCTTAAACACGTTATCAGCACGAAGCTCTAACCCTGAAACCCTAAATTCGTAGCCTTCAAACCCTAACAACCACCGCCTCATATATTGAAGCCCTCAATCCCAGGATTCCAAAACCGGCAAAGGAACCACTAGAACCAGCTGCAAAACCACCAAACCGGCCACCGGAAGTATCGAACCAGCCTTCTAAGAAGAAAACAAGGGATCCCTGCACCGGTTCACCACCTTCCGGACCTCCAATTGCTACCAAATTTTTCCACCAGCAGCGCCTCGATCCCAACATCCACGAACCTAAAACAGAACTCTAAAAACCTGTCTAAAAGCTGCTAAACCGGCCTGCAGAAAAACAGGCAAAAGAGGAAAAAAAAAAAAAGGAAAATAAGGCAACCCAGAAGCCCACTGACACGTTAGCATCAGGACACCACTGCCAAGTCAGCACAGGTCAACGCTAATCAACGCCGGTTGACCATTTCCTGTCAACTTTCCGGCGACTTTTTCCTGTCAAATTTTGCGGCGACCTATTTCGAGGTATTTTTTACTAAAAATTTCCCTTTTTGAAGTTTTTATTTCTTTTCTCTTTTTTTTTTTTTTTTGGGAATAAATGAAAACTTCATTAATAATACCAATGGGAGGAGCCCAAAGCAAGGCCCAATTATAAATAAAATCAATAAGGAAAATTACACTCAACCATAATTCACATGAACAGGGCAAAAGAGTGTAACCCTAAAAATTTAATAAAATATCATCTCCTACAATAATAACATAGCCGCCGCTGCCGCCCAAGCTATCCTGCACAGCCACTGCTATCGCCAGGAGCCAAGAGGTCACAAGAAGTGCCAAATCGAAGGGATGAGAACCGATAAGCCGCTGCCAATAAAATCCCAAAACAAAGATCCATACAAAACCAAAGTTTAAGAGGATGAGAGAATAGAACCAACACCAAACATTAACTATCTCTACTCCACCAGAGAGGAAACGAAACCACCGAAATGGGACAGAAGCCAATAGCAAAGAAAAAATCCAATGGTGAATGGGGGGTGAAACACTCACGCGTGAGCACCCATACTCCTCTAGGTAAGTGTTTCTCACTTTCAAGCGGTAGTCACGATAACCTTCATGGAGCACGTCTTTGGTAGAAGGAGGGGAGCTGATGTGAGGTACTAGATGGGGGGAATCATGGAGGTTCATGGATCTGAAAATGTTTTGAGATGGTCGATAGAGAAAGCAGGAACCAGGTCCTCTTGAACTGAACATATGTCAGCAAAATCACCACAAAATGGGTGTAAATCACCACAAAGGGTGTGAGAGAAGCTGGGCAAAACTATTAAGAACAGGGGAAATAAGAAAAAGATAGGCCAAAGAGAAACCACCCCCAACTCTCAAGTCGTCGATCTAGATCTGGAGGGATCAAGATCTGGGCAAGAGAGAAGGGGGAGGGGGAATGGTGTTTTCAGATCTGTTTTCTCTCTCTAGATTTTCTCTTCTTTTTCTCAGGGACTTGTAAACTCCCTTCTTCTACCCCCCTTTATTCATCATAGGGGAGACATAATTAAGCCAAACTGTGGGGGTGTTTGTGCTCACTCCAAACTTAGAGTTTGTTGAGATCTTCAAACTTAGAGTTTATAGATAATTTATGATCCACCACTTACGTCGTTGTTTCGATCTAATCCAATACCTCTTATAATTGAATTTCTTAGAAGCGATTACACTCAGAAATTCCTAATTTCTTGTAAGCGATTACATTAAGGAATTTTATATGTTTTCGTGGTAGCTTTTTTCGCTCCTAAACTAACCCTTTTTCTTGTTCTCTTTCAGGATGAGTAACCTGAACAAATTGGACTTTGCCCCATTGGGAACAACTGGCTCTGGATATCACAGGTAGATTCGTGATTTCCGCCAGCATTTGTCGATGGAATCCGGGATATGATTCTCCAGCCTAGCCAGGACATGCTAACTGTTGAGCAAGCTCAAGCTTTGGAAGCAAATAGAGTAGCCTTAGAGGCAAATAAGGCGAAAGCCATCATCCTAATGACTCGTCATATGGATGATTCGCTCCAATACGGGTGTATGAATGAAGAAAACCCTAAAAGGTTGTGGGTCTCACTCAAAGAAATATTTGGCAACGTCCGTGACTCCCTGCTTCCTGACCTAGAAGTGAGATGGCATAGCCTCTACTTCTGTGATTTCAAGTCAGTTCTTGACTACAACTCAGAAGCACTTCGCATTAAATTCTTAATGGAATTCTGTGGTAAAGAGATCACATATGTGATGTTGATTGAGAAGACTCTCTCTACCTTCCTTGTCTCTGCATTAATGGTTGCTAAGAACTATCGAATCGATGTTACTACAGGACGAATCACAAGGTTTCATGAGCTTATTAGAGCTATGAATGTCGCTGAAAAGCATGACAACACCCTTGTGAGTAACTATAATTCAAGATCCGTAAAAACAGAGCTTATTCCAGAATCCAATTATAGTCGCGCCCCTAAGAAAGGGCGCTAAGAGCGAAACCCTAATCTTAGGGATACTTCTGGACGTTCTGATCCATATAATCGCTCTACTTGGGAAGGTAACAACCAAAATAGGCGAACACGGAGCTGAAAAGGTCAACATGGAAAGAGAGAAGGAGGCAACGCCTCTGGCCATATTGGTGGCGCCACCAACACTAGGAGCCATTTAAATGACGCTTTCAAAGTACCTTAATCAATGGAGTCTGAGCGAAGAAATGTATGTTCTTGATGTGGAGTATCCGGTCATTGGGCACACATTTGAAGAGCTCGTGAAGAAATTCTCACCGCCTACAAAGGACATTGTGAAGCAAGAGAAGCTCACTATGTGGAACAAGAAGATTAAGAAGATGATCTAGAGTAAAGGGTTGAAGACTACAAATCTGGCTAGGATCAATAGATCGTCAATTCTGTTTAAGTCTTTATTTTTCCAAAAGATGTAATAGGCAATTGCCATATACTTTCTAGTAAATGTCATTGGTTTAATTTTTCTTCATATAGGCTCATCCAAAATAAGTATGATGTCTTGGAAGGTTTTGAGATAAGTGGTTGATAGGAGCATTTTAATGCGACGTTTTAATAATTATTTCCTCATATTTTACTTAGTTATTTCCTTAAATAAATAAATTTTAATTTAGTTTTTATTTTCTAGGTACATTGGAATAAATGGAGAAGAAATGAGCTGAATTGAAGAAATGGAGTTTTCCTGGTCCAACTAGGAATCCCAGTCAACGCACGAATCCTGATGAGGCTAGGAAACCTGAAGGCATTAGGAGACAACATGATGACGTGGGAAATATTTTGGGAGATTAAATCTGATTTTTGCATGGAAAATCAAGGAGATTACGTGGAGAATATCAAGGGAGAAGTTCAAGGAAGAAAAGGTTCAAAACAAGTCCAGATTCGTTCCTTAATTCCCTCAAGATATGTTGGCTGAAATTAGAGAATAAAATCTGGAATTTTAATGTGAAAATCAAGAGAAAATCAAGGGGAAGATGTTAAGGATAAAGCCATGGAGAGATTTAAGGGAAGAAATGTCCAAAATGCATCCAGATACATTGTCTAGGTTCATGCCTAGATATTTGGCCGAAAATTAACAGAAAAATTAGATAAAATCTTGGGAAAATCAGCAATAATATATTTGGAAAGATTATGGGATTGATTTTGGAGCTTTTTGATTGGTTGGATGACACAAAAGAACTGACGTGGCGCTACGTGATTGGTAGAAGCTGTGTGGTGCAACCAGAAAATACTTTGGAAATTAAATTCATGAAGCCTTGCCTTCCCCTATATAAACCCCCCCTATACCACACCACAACACACCTCTCTCCCTTACGTTTTAGACTTTAGAAAAATTCAGAAAATACCTAGCATAGCCGTGAGCTTTTCTCTTCCTCTCTCCATCCTCTAGTCATCTCCACGGGTTCAAGCAAGGCCAAAGGAAGAAGAAGAAGCCGTGAGCACCACCATCCATCCCCATCCTTGAAGCTTGCTTTCGAGTTTCAAGAGACCACAACGTTAATCATCCATCTTCATCTTCCATCCACTGTGTAATTCGACCTCTCCTTTGTAAACCTTGTTTTGAATTCGTTGGTTATGTACTAGTTGACGTTTATGTTTGAATAAAATTTTCAATTCTGAAATTTTATATGATTGAATGAAATTTTCAGATTCTATTATTGTAATTCGAGAATTGCTTATGTGAGTTTGTTTAATTAAATTTGCTTTATATATATCTTTTGTATTTTAATCTTATGTGGTTCGAAACACTTAGGGTTTTGATATGAATGGTGCTCGATTTAAGAACATGAAATCAACTTTTTGTTTTGTGTAACTTGAATCGAAGTAGTAAAGGTTTTGGACAAAAACCGAATTTAATTAAAGAGGATTGCAATTAGGTGGACTTTTTCATACTAAGTTGCACACTTGAGTTGATAGCCTTTCCATGTGTTTCATGCGTTAAACATGTCATGATTGACTAGCTTTCTAGGGCTTGATTACATGTTTGATAGGATTAATCTTTGTGCTTTCACTTAGGTTAATTAGCATTGAAAAGTAAAAAATGGGAAATTATTTGCTTTCGAATATTTCACATGATCAACTCCTTTCTCATGACTTAGATGAACAATATTAGGGTTTAATCGAATTTGATCATAGTTTCGGTTTTGATCTTTGTTCTCTCATTCCACCCGTGTATATATGTTTTTACATTTTCTTTATTTTATTTATTTTAGTTTTTAATTTAATAATCCTAAAACCCCCTTTTGTGTTCATTTGTATATATTTTTATTCTTTGTTTTATTTTTGTAAATAATACTTTTTACTTTTATTAATTTGTTTTTGCAATTACAGGTATACCCTCAATCTCCGGAATAGAACGATCCCTATTTACTATATATTAACAATGACATTTCAGGGTTAAATTATGCGCTTGCTTAAAGCTGCATCAGTGGTACTTAAGTGAGCTTTGCTCCACCAACATCTCTCTACTCACCTGGTCATATTTATTTTGGAGTTATCGAAAGAAGTCAAACTACTACCTTTGTTTTGCATTAGCTAGCATTTGGATTAGATTCCCCTAATGGTTAAGAGACAATGATGTACTCTGTTGGCTTATGAATAAAATTTCAAGTTCTTTTCCTTATGACTCCATTTTGATTCTGAGCATATTACTTTATGACTACGATGGTTAGGCCATCACTATTAATTCAAGGACATGGAATAGCCCAAGTTCCCCCTGCCAAATGACACCTTGATTATTGTCACAGAAACTCTCTATGCTCTTAGGGCAAATCACACCTATGAATAGCCAACGGATTCCATGCGAAAACACATGTAGAGAACGAAAATAAGTTCCTTTGCAATACCTCTAATGATTGCGAACAAATGTGCATCTTAGAGAAGTTTATGTGTCTCTCTAGTGGACTCTATGTCACTATTCGAGCTATTAAATCCAATAAAGTCATAAGAGAAGATCTCTTCGATTTAGACACATATTAGCTTTGTCACAACAGAATAGGTCATCCTGGTCCTGATATGATAATCTGTCTACTAAAGACTTCGCATGGATATTCATTCTCTCGAGCGAAGTGAATCATGAATCACAAGTTGATTCTTAGACGAAGTGTGACCGACGCCGCCATCCACCACCAGCCTAGGGCTGGCATAGTCCCTATCCATGACGTCATAGATGGTGTCCATCATGGCGATGGCGCCCTAGGTGATGCTGCAATCACCAACTTTGCTTCAAATAGCGTTTCAGATGCTCAGGCCAAACCAAAATCTTCATTGGTTGCTTTTAAAGCCTCTCGATCGTTTTATAAAGCATGTTCCTTTAGGAAATTAGCACTGAGACCGTCCTATGCAAAGGATATGAAAATACTCATTCTATTCCTATATAGAGTCCGTGGGGATTCTGTGAACTAGTTCAACCAACATGCGGACGTTTAAATATCTCATGATGTTGGTTGACACGCAAACACGCTAGTCACGTGTTATGCCATTGTCCACTTGTAAATGCTACTTATACTACACTCCTAGCAAATATCAGATGACAACAGGCTCACTCCCCTGATAATCCTATTCAGTCAATTAGATTTGACAATGCTAGAGAGTTTACATTAAAGACTTTCGATGGATATTGCAATGGGACTAATCTTGGACATCATATTCTCATGAACACACCTAAATGGTCTTGCAGAAACTACTACGATGGTAGTCAGGACATTGATAATGCGCACTAATCTCCTTATATCCGCTTGGGCTGATGCAATATCGCATGCAGCTATGCTAATTCGTCTACGACCTACCGCCACTCAATGTATCTCTACTTTACAGCTAGTGACTGGGTACAAGTATTTTGTACTTACGCATATTTGAGTGAGCCATTTATGTGCCAATTGCGCCGCCACAGCGCACTATGACAGGTCCTTACAGACGAATGGGTAACTACGTTGGATTTGAGACTCTGACAATCGTCCGCCACTTAAGTGCCCTTGCAAGTCAATCTCATTACCGCTAGATTTGCAGGTTGTCACTTTAATGAGATAGTCTTCCAATCGTCAGGGGGAGATAAGAACACGAATGTTCAGTAAGAAAAACATGAATTGTCGTGGTCTGTCCCCACTATGTCTCATCTTGATCCCACTAAAGTGACGGATTACACATATCTGCAGCAAACATGCCTGCAAGGGTGGATATCCTATGAGAGGACGTAGCGCTACCCTACACTGAGGTAGGTATGGCGCCAACGCCAAAGAAAGTGGCACTCCGGCGTTACAGGACATGGCCCCAGCTAGGATGCATGGGAGGCCCGTGGATTCGAATGATACCTTGGCACAAACCAATCCTTTAATCATCGACACTCAAAATCCATCTCATGAGAATCTTCTGGATTAAGGTTACCGTTGGGGGATGCCTCAACCCCAGAATCTATTCTTGAGAATATAGAGCTCTTTGAAAATTACACTAGTGTACATGAGACGTGGGATAGAAACTCCATCATAATTAATGATGTAGTTGCACATGAGTTTGTTGAGTTCGATTATATTGAACCACACTTCGTTGATGAATGAATGCAAACGTAGAGAAATTTGGCCTAAATGGAAAGATGTGATCCAGGTTAAGTTGGATTCTCTAATGAATATGAAGGTTTTTGAGCTAGTGATGTCAACACCTCCTAACATAAAACCTGTTGACTAATGGGTCTTCATTAGCAAGCGTGGTGACAAAAAGAGATGACAATCTCGCCTTATGGCGCAAGGCTTCTCACAAAAAGCCCTGCAATCGACTACGATGAGATATATTCTCTCGTAATGGATGTCATTACACTCCACTACCCTGTCAGTTTGGTAGTTTCCAAATAACTGATCATGCAACTTACGAATGTGGTCACTACGTATCTCTATGGGGATCTAGATACAGAATATACATGAAAGTTCATGGTGGACTTCATTTACCCAAGGAAAGTGGCTCTAGACCAAGGAGAGCGTTTACAATAAGATTGAAACGCTCACTAAAGTGACTACTTGATTGGAAAGGGATATGCCCGCGCGTTTCCATAACAAGTTTCGGATTCTATCACAGTTCATGTTGGACATAATCTTCATTAGAAGCTCGTAAAGAGTTAAGGGAAACCGCTAAACACTTGAAATCCGAGTTTAAGATGAGGGATTTTGGGAGAACACGATTATGCCTCGGTTTAGAACTTGAGCATCTTGTTGATGATGCTTAGGAATTTTGACAAGGTCAAACCATCAAGCACCCCCATAATCGTCCATAGTCTTGATCTTGAAAAGGATCATCTTCGTCTGAAGGATGATAACGAAGATATGCTAGGGGCAGAAGTGTCTTACTTGAGTACAATAGGCGCATTATTGTACTTAGCTCAATGCACAAGACCAGACATCTCATTTGCAGTGAATTTGTTAGCTAAGATATAGCTTTGCGCCAACGCGACGCCATTAGATTGGTGTAAAAGTTATCTTTCGGTACTTGAGATGTATGATTGATATGAGCTTGTTCTATCCCTACAGAGAGACGATGGATTCGGACCCATCACACACCAGGAACGCCGCCAACACTGGCCTGCATCCACTATCCCTATCCCAAAACTATAAGCGTTTTGGAAGGTTTTGCTGATGTTGGGTATCTCTATGACCCACACAAAGGCCATTCCCAAACTGGTGAAGTGTTCACCATGGGTAAAGACCATGATATCTTGGAGGTCTACAGAACATACCCTAGTCACTATATCTTCGAACAATGTAGAGATTATTGCTCTTCACAAAGTGGTTCGTGAATGTATATGGATTGGATCCATAGTTCCGCATGTTCGAACAATTGTGGTTTGAAGTCTACCACAGATGAGCCTACAAGCATATAGGATACCATAGCCGCCACAACCCGTAGCACCCTGATCTCATCTCGGCACAATCGTACTTCATCACAATCCAGCGCCCCACGAACTAAACAACTGCGCTCAGGGACTTTGCACTAAAGACCACTGCTAAGACCACCATGCCAACACTTGGAGTAAGAAACCTTCCTGAGAAACTTCCCGAGCAATAGCATCAAGACACCCGTCCGACAGCATACCGCATAACATCAGTGAGGCCGGAGGCCAGTGCCAATGTTCTGACACAGCCGGACGAGATCGATATTAAGAAACGGGAAGAAGTCGACCTTAGGGTTTCTCAAAGCCGAAACCTTAGAGAGAAGAGTGGACTATAATGGATAAGTCATCTTGAATAAGATTAAGAGCAAACACAAACTAAAAATGACTTGAGATGGCATAGGAAAAATATGTAATGGTCATTCTGGATTGAGATGAATGACATTGTTGCCGTTTTGGTTTGATTCAAAAATACAAACCAAATATGACTTGAAATTAAATTTGCAGGTAAAACAGACTTAAAACGGTGTACTACACCAATAATTTGGACTATCATATAACAATGAAGTGTAGAACTTGAACTTGAGAAAGTATGACAAGTAGGTAAATTCCAACAGAAGCCAAAGGCAAATCATCAACATCTCAAAAATAATAACCAATAACAAGGTCCCTAGATCAAAGTAATGTGAATTGTTTCAACTAAAAGTAAAAATTTTACAGGCAGTTCAATATTAGCATCTTCGGAGCATAAATTTATTTGCCTAAACATGCAACTGTGGTCCTTGTAATGCACTTATAGAGACTCATCATAGAGTGTAACAGTATACATAAGAAAATAAGAAATACGGCAAAATCACTTTGTCTCAAAATGGGTATGAAGCAAGAATGTCGAGAGAAATCAGGCCATTAAATAGAAAAAGCAAGTACTGGAAACCAAGTCGACGAGAAATCATTCAAATCCCCACCACCATTAACGAATTACCTTCACACATTGGTGGATGACCAGCTAGCAAAATAGCACTTGCAAGCAAAAGGTCATAATCAAACACGCAAAAGGTCATAATCAAACACAGTGCCACAAACATGAGCATTTTAATAACATCTTGAATCAACAACTTTAATCGCCATGTGATCTGATTCTTTTATTATAGCTAGTTACTTTGAACCCCTCAATAAAAGTAGTTTTGTAAAAAACTATTTTTAGTCAAATTTTACATAAAATAACTCAAAATGAATGTTTTAAATTATAGAGAGCTTCATCTTACTATCTATATTTAGGAGCAAGATAGCTAAACGTTAATATGGAGAGTCACTTAAGAGTCTGGTGCAGCTGCTAAAACAGATAAAAAACTAAACATGCTATCTAAAATAGCTAAGGAGCTAAAATAGAGTATACTAAAGATGCTCTTAGAGACAAATCTTGTGTAATGTATATTAGAGCATTTTTAGCATTGCTAGCCATTTTTTAGTCAAATTTTAGCCAAAGTAGCAAAAAAGTTATTTTCGCTAGTCACTTTATAAATACGTTTGCATCAGTGCTTTCTATTTTATCTAGTTTTGAATTTATATTATTTTTTAAATGAAGATTAAATCATTTAAATGTATTTATAAATTACATAAAATAATTTAAAAGGAATGTTTTAAATTATAGAGAGCTTATTCTCGTTCTCTATATTTAGAAGTCTGGCGTTACTGCTAAAATAGATAAAAAGCTAAACATGCTCTCCAAAATAACTAAGGAGCCAAAATAGAGAGTCTACTAAAGATGCGCTTAATATATAATATCTCATTTCATTAACAATTACTGGAAAATGATAAATATTGATTATACAGGTGTATGTGTACTTCCATAATTACCCGAGCAGCATTTACTATACAAGTATGACATTGAAATTTCAATCAGAGTCCACCTATTTACACACAAGATAATTTTTGATGCCTCAATCGAGAATTATATGCAGAGAAAATAAAGATATTTGTATCAATACTAGTTGTTCATAGTGTCTGATTACACTTGAGGATTGATGGGAAATGCTCCATGAGTACTATCTTTATTGTGGACTTTCAAGTTCAACCGTTGGATAAGTATGATGATATTTTAAAGATTGAACTTGAAAGTTCTCAATGAATCCATATTAAAAGATGCTTATTGGAGAGAGTCTCATAGGTTAATGATGGTTGTTAGTTGTGAGTTGTATGATCTCAACGATTTCTTAGTACTTAATTAAGTTCTAATAGGCCTGGCAATTCAGCCCATGACTCGTTAACCGCCCATTAACCACCCGCTAAAAACTCATTTATTTCCGCCTGATAACTTAACGTGTTAATGGACTGCCAACCTGTTAACAACCAGTTAGTTAACGGGGGGAAATGGGCTGCACGACGGAACCCATAGAGCCCGGTTAGAAGAGAAAAAAAAAAAAAACCTCAATTCCTCTTCTCAATCACTTCTCAACCCGGTTGATGTTGTCTAGTACAGTAGTACTTGTAGTTTCTTGATATGATGTCATTTACATAACTTACTTAAGCTGAACTGGAAACTACGCAGTTTATTTAAGGAAAATTGCAGTTTATTCGGTACCTAATATATGTTTCCTGGAATGCCATGTCTCTGAGATTGTTTGTATTGGTGGGTTTAACTTTTTCTGACAATTTTCCCAACATGATTATATGCTTCTTCTCATTCCATGTTTACCGCAAGTTTTCTAATCAGCTCTATATATGCATGTGTTTCTCATTCCATGTGTTTTCTTGATTGGGTGCAGACAAGTATGAATAATGAGACAAAGCCACACCAGCTAAAGACCTTTTTAGTTTCATGTGATGATTTGCTTTGAATTTGTAATATTTTAGTTTCACATGACATTTGATTTAAGCTATTATGAAAATTGTGAGCCCAATATGTATTAACTTTTGATAGTTCGATTTAATGAAAATCAACAATGAAAAACAGTTTTAATGGGTAATGGGTTGGAAGAGGGTTTTAAAAAAATAAAAAATAAAAACATTTTTTTTAAATTATCTTTTAGAAGGATTTCAATAGATAATGGGTGTGAAAAAGAGTTTTAAAAAAATGCAAAAAAAAAAAAATTCATTTTTATGTTAGCAGATCTTAACGGGTTTCAATGGCCAATTTATTGTTAATGGGTTTTAGTGGATAATTGATTAGAAAAGAATTTTAAAATAAAATAAAAAAACCGTAGCAGTCTTAACTGGTTCCAACTGGTAATCCGCTAACCCATCGGGCTCAACCCGTTAAGACCGCCAACCCGTTAAGTCTGCCCGTAACCCACACGTGACCGCACTGTTGCCAGGCCTAAGTTCTAATTCCTCCATCCACAATCAGGATTAAGTCAACACAACATCCATATGACCGGCTAATTTTGAATTCGAGGACTTTACGCTAATTGAGGTGTAGAAAGTGAGGGCTAGCTTGTAGCCAATCTGAGGGAAAAAAAAATTGGGTTTTGGAGTGAGGTTTATGAATTACAAAAAAAAAAAAAAACTGCATGGGAAAGAAATGGAGATGGAGGGGGGAGGGGAAAGAAAAGATCTATAGAGTGATTCGAGGTTTGAACTCTGGACGTGAAACTCCAATTAAGTAAGGATTACACTATCGCAAAGATATCCGTATCCTATGTAGGGGCTAACTGTTTCTAGAGAAAAGATGCAACAGCCAGCACTAAATTTTTTTTTCTTTTGTTACAAAAATGGTGGCAAACTATTTTATCATTCTGAGTTGGGACCTGATTTGGATAAAACTCTCTCCAGCATGTATTTTTCAAAAACGGATGATTGAACCCTGAATCTCCTTTAAGTATCCAGCTCATATTCACCAAACTTACAGGCCTAACCAAGTTTGCCGCTAAACCAAACCCCTTTGGTGCACTACTCTACTTTTCGTTTAGGACGTTATTCTGTAAAAAATAATTGAAAATTGTTTTAGGGAATCAGAAATTGAGAGATAATCGTTGTGTATTCTCATTGATAATAGGGGTCTCTTTATATAGAGGATTACAATGCATAGAATCTCAATACAAGGAAAGTAATTCTACATTGATTAGGATTCTAGATCCTTCTAATTAAATCCTATTACCACTAGGTCAAGTAACCTAGAGTTTGGGCTAAACACAAATTAGGTTTTCCTTGAACACTCCCCCTTGTGTTGCCCAAACGCGGTGCTTCTCTCGTTGCCTCGTTAAAAACCTTGCCGAGTAACAAAAACCCAGTGGGACAAAAATAACCTCGGTCGAAGGGGAAAAAGAGCACAACACACCCTTCACGATTCGAGACGAACATGTAGACATCTCCCCCTGATGTCTGTACCTCCCCCTGATGACTACGATCATGGGAGTTCAGATAATTTCCGCAAGTCAATTCTTGCCACATGTTTCTCGAACGTGGATTTGGGCAATGACTTAGTAAACAAGTCTGCCACATTGTCCTCAGATCGAACCTAGTTCACTTTGATCTCGAGGAGTGTCTGCTGTTGCTGATTATGCTTGGTGTTGTCGCTTTTGATGTAGCCTTGCCTCATTTGTTCAAAACAAGCAGCATTATCCTAAACGCTCGTAGGCTCATCT